>JAQQZR010000037.1:3796970-3813201 GCA_030068235.1 Notoglanidium macrostoma | reverse complement strand
TATATATATACAGTATAGCTCAAGGTTTTGTATGGTGTATGTATATGACTAGTTGTTTTACCTTGCTTCTAATAAAATAATAATAATATGTACTAATTCATAAAATGCTTGTTGTACACTTTATCTTGCCCAGTCTATTGTATCTTTGTCAGAGTAACATCCAGTCTGGACCTAACTGAATGTGTTTGTCTTTCTGTTTCTCTGTACTGTACTCATCTATACTTTTTTGCACTCCTTGTACTCTGTTAAAAGACTGCATGTGGACACGTAATCACTTTGCTTTTGTGTTAATAGGGACAGTTATTGCTAGTTAGAGTTTGGGTTGGTCTTTGAGGCACAGACAAGTTTAGGATATGGGTTAAAGATCATTGCTTAAATCATGATTTCTCTTAGGTAAAAACTGCATGTGTCTGCATGTATAATCTTTTTCCCTCTTACATGCCACTTGAATTGCACTTCATGCTAATACTATACTTCTACTAGCTAAAATAAACATCAACTTTGCAATTTCACAAAGTGGCCATTGCATCAGCATGTACTTTTTCATGCATGACTGAAATCGTCTCATGAAGAAGTTTCTCTGTGTGTGCGACCTAACCAGCTCTCTAAGTCTCAGCAATTAGTGCAAAGGAATTTATTCAATTTTAGATTTCTGCTGTAGATTAGCCCAAATATGAGAGGTAAGAGAAGAGATTTATTGTGCACAGAACTGTTTGAGCATAGATTTCCTAGATCTCTGCAAATCTTACGATGTTATTTAGTATGCATACAGCTTACTGTTTGCAGAGTGACAAAAGCACACCTCATCATAGCTGAATGGAGGGTGTGGAAATGAGTTCTGTGCAGAATGGATGCACACCTGGATGCCCTTTACTTTTAACACCATGATTCAGTGTGCAGGAGTATATGTACTCCATCTTTTGTATAACCGCAGCTTGTGTAAACTGTGTCACTGAGGCATATTCATGGGGGATAAAGAGGAAACTCTAATTACTTTTGCTGTGATACCTAATCTTGCCTGCTGAAACACTCATTCATGCTTTACTCTAACAATTACACTGACTGTCCGTTTTATTCATTCATCTTCAGTAATTAATTTATCCTGTTCAGGGTCTTGTTTGAGTCTGGGAATGGTGGGCATAAGGTGGGAATACATTGTGGAAGGGATGCAAGTACCCACCTCAAAAAATTAAATACATTCTCCAACTTGCCACTTAAAAAGGCAATACATGGCATCAACACACATCAAATATACAGAGGTACAACCTTGCTCAGACTCTCAGGTCCACCAACACTGGTCTGAAGATTCTCTTTTACATCTGGAGGATCTGGCCATTTCTATCTACGGTGACCACTCAGGTGCTTGCTCAGTCCTTTATCATCTTGAAATCGGAATACAGTAGCTCACACATAGCAGATTTTACCCTGATCCAGAATCCAGCTGCTAGACATGTTTACAACTTTACCAACTATCCCAAAGATACAAAGACATGTAACAAAACTCTACATTATCCTGACATCCAGGTGGTGGAATGAACTTCTGCTAGTTGTCCAAATGGACTCTCTTAACAACAAGACTGAAGACCTGCAGTAACTCTTCAGAAAGCACTTAAAGTGGCACTTAAAAAAAACAAACTTGTATTTGTATTAACTCAAATGATCCCAGCCCTGGTCCTGGAGTAGCCCCTTTCCTGCACGTTTTTGTGTTTTCCCCACTCTAAAACACCCACTGCAGCTCAGGACAGGTTGTTAATTAGCTGATAAGTTGAATCGGGTGTATTGGAAGCAGAGAAAACATTGCTGAAATATGTTAAAATAAAAATGGCGAACAGTATCTTCTCTCGTTGGTGGTATCAGCCAGGGAACATATTTTGTACCTTTATTATTTATTTTCTAGTTGAAACACACATACTAAAGATACAATAGATGTTCCCTTATTGGTAAAACGCCAGTGACAAAAAGAAGCACAGTTTAATACTCTAGTTTACACTCTCCCTTGTTTGTGAGAGTGCAGGATGAGGGCTGGGAACCGTTATGGTTTTGCTTGAGAGTATTCTGGTCTCTTTTTACTAGCATGAGGATATATTTTTCATTGAAGACAACAAAGCAGTTCTGTAGATATAGGGATATCTGCCAAATGCTGTAAACATAAATGCAAAATGCTCACTCAGCATTTCCCTAAAATGTGCACCATGGCATTCCCCCTAGATGGCTCAAGCTTGCTCTCCTACGCAAATGTGGCCTTGTGTGGCCTCCATGGCCATTGTTTGGCCTATGACCAGATCACATGCGCAGACAGACAGACTGCTGCCTCCATGAAAGACTGGCCTTAGCATGGCTTGAGGGTAGGACATGGATATTTATTATGTGTGTGTGTGTGTGTGTGTGTGTGTGTGTGTGTGTGTGTGTGTGTGTGTGTGTGTGTGTGCGCTTGGGAGACCTTAGAGAAACAAGGATCAAGGAAAAGAAGGACTGGATTTGGCGTGCCTCTTTCCTCCATCAGTGCGGCGATGACACGGGCAATTGGCAATGGCGCTGGCAGAGGGCATAGTGACACGCTCACGTGAAATGAACCCGCCGATTGTTATGTTTCACCTGCTGTGGTGGCGGCCATGATGAATGGAGGGAGAAACAGAGAGAGAGAGAGAGAGTAACTGCCAAAACAAGAGAACTATTTCAACTAATATTACATCACTCTAACTGGGATGCATTCCAGGCTTTGCTTGGCTGATGTACTGCACCTGGCACTCTCTCTCTCTCTCTCTCTCTCTCTCTCTCTCACACACACACACACACACATACACACACTCTGATTCATCTCAGTGTTGTTCTTTGGTATTTACAGCATTCAGACACACACACTGCAACATTGTAGTCAACAAATCACATACGCTGTGGATGATCCAGTTAAAGTATGACAGTCCATCTGACAGGTCATGTTAAATTTGGTAAATATTTCACCCTGCATGTGTCAGACGTGAGATAGATAGAGACACGGCCTCCTGACTGCTGGCATGTATGTCATCTCTGAATAAACAATACCAGGGAAGATGGGGTTGAAAGATGCCTATCTGCCTCTCTGTCACTGTAAATAAGGTGAAAAGGCTTAAAGCACTTATGAATGGTTTCTTGTCCTTACTTCCTCTTTGTCACAAGCATTTTCTTCGGGGTTGAATTTCCATGTTAAAATATATGAAAACCAAAATTATAATGAATGTCACTTTGTTGGAATTCATGATATTCTTTATTGTTTTTTTTTCCCCCCACCTGTACTCATAATTGCAAGTCCATAAGAATTCACGTGATTAAACTTGAATAAATAGTCACAGACAGTTAATGATTGAAGAATTTAGCAGGGTTAATTTTAGATGTAATTGCTGTTTATTTAGATATCGAACAAGATTTTTCTTTTTCTTTTTGGTATGTATGAACTACACAGGTCTGAAAAAGTGAAAGCGGTCTCACAAAATCCTTTCAGGTTCCCCTGAGATAAATCAATTCCGAAGAGGACTGACTAAAGGTTGTACTGTGAAACAGAGTAAGTCATTTTGAGATATTATTACTTTACGTTATATTTTAGAGCTGTGACAGCTGGTCATGATATTGAATGGGAGTGCAAAACATTCTAGTACCTAGTAACTTTGCATTACTATAAAAAATCTCTTCAAGGTTCATGGCATGGAATCTCATCAAAAAAAAGCTATTATTCATCTATATACAGTAGGAACCATGACATACACATTGAAAGACGTGATTCGTGTTTCCATAATCGTGCCATGTTTCTTCTGAATTGCAATCATGGTAACAAGCTGCGCTTGCAGTTAGTCAGTTCTTTTGTCAAGCCAGACAAAACAATTTGTTGTTTGTCCTTTTTTTGTAATGAGTACTTTGATTGGTCAATGTTTATTTAGTCTATTTACGTCTAGTTTCTCGAAAGGCATTTTTTAAATCTGTGATTTTTTTCTATGAAAGTAATCAATAATGTCCGTGTTCATACACAGGCTACTGTGTTACACGTTTACTCGATCATTGCTGATGACAGGTTATTGATGTACTATTGAAACCATCATACATAAATTAGCTTTCCCTCTGTGAAATCATGTGACATGACTGTTACTGAATCTGCAGACCGGGCTAGAAAGAAACCAGCCCCAGCCTCTACGTCAAACCATAATGTGTATTTTTACTTATGACCATTGGTGGTGCTGTTGTTCATGATTACACAAAAATAAAATAAAATAAAACAATTTGTTTCCAGCAAATAAAACAATGTGTAATCGATAATTAAGCGCTGCTACCTCATTTGTACCATGTATTATAGTATATTTCATATTTGTATGAACCTACCACAGAGAAAAATGGAGGACAATGATTACTTTGCAGGTAAAATGATCAATTAAGTAGGAATTCCTCCATTTATATAAAAAAATAATAATAATAATAATAACTGGGAACTTTTTCTTTGTGACACCTAATGTTTATTAATATAGTTTGTTCAGCTAGTCATGTACTGGTTGTGGTACAAGTTTGGCAAGTAGTGATGAAGTCTAAAGAATCTCAAAAAGGCGTTCACAAAAGAACCTACTTTGCGACAAGTGCTACACTCCTGTCAGTTAAAGGCAGATGAGCTGGCTGCTTGTTTTCCTAAGTCATGGCATAATGTTTCCTTTGTGCACACCATGTCGTAATTGTATTATTTCCATTTTGTTTCCTAGTAACCCCTTGATTGGGCTATGAGGTAGAAAGGTGTTAAATGAAGCATTCAGGTGATGAGAAAAACACCAAACCAGCGGGTGACAGCTACCGATGATGCATGGCCTCTGAGCAAAGCAAAGGTGTTCTTGCATGCAGCAAATTCTTTTATGGAGCACGACTCACCTTTTCAACCTTCTTTCCAAAAAAGAAGGAGGATGCAAGTTCAATCCTGAACATTCTGCTGTCTTTCATATCTGGACTGACACACTTGTTTTCCCTCATAGAAAATCATGGAAAACTGTTAATGCGTAGTGACAGGCTGTCATGTGTTTCAAATTCTTGGTGAAATATGTAATGTTATGTTTTGTTTGAGCTGAATGAGAGCTGTTGTTTTGGAAACCGGTTGTGAAAGGCTTTCTGTGTTCTGAAATTTTAGCAGCGTTATTATTTTATTATCCTTACATGCAATAATTTGTGTACCATACTCTCCTGTACATGCTTTATCGTATTGGTTTAATAGTTGCTTCTTGCGATTATTGTCAAAGGCTTGATTAATGCAAAATTTGGGGGAAATTTTACAGCCTGCAGTAATATTGTTTTCCTCTAATACTCTACACAAAAGTAATCACAAAGTCCATCCAAAAACCATTTGGGCGCTGTGGAACAAGGGACATGAATTTGGAGGATTTGTGGTTTCCACTACTTTAGCTTAATTTATTACTCACCAATTTGAGAGCCTTGCTCACACTTCATATTTCATCTCTGACATGTGTGGGTGTTTTAGCATCATGTATGTGTTCCCACTTGAACCACGCGTGTAAGAGCGTGTCCTTTTTTTTTTTCCACCACTCAGTTGTAGATTGATTTACATACGACTGCTCTCACTATCATTCAATCATCTGCTGTGACTGACAGACAGGAGGTGGGATGCAGTGGATGCATTCTGCACCCAAAACAGATCAGCTTTTGTGCAGCCACAAGACTATCTTTAATTTATAGTGCTACTTTGCCTTGGAGCAAGTGTGCAAAATGTTTGTGAAGTTACCATCGTGATAAGGGCAGACATTCTTCCAAGCATGTGCTGAAAGATTTGAACGGTTTTTTTTTTTGTTTGTTTGTTTATTACTGTCTGTTTATTACTGTATTGAAGCAGAAAAGTCAATAATTATTAAATGTATAAATTAGAAACATGTCACTTATTATTTGTTGAAATCCAGAGTAAATAACTTGGATAGAAATAACGATAGGTGGCACAGTAGTAGTGAGTGAGGTTGCTTCCCAGAAAGAAGGTTCTGGGTTCGATCCTGTCGGCTGTCTGGGACTTTTCTGTATGAGGTTTGCAAGCTCTCCCGGGTTTCCTCTGGATGCTCCAAGTGGCAGCGTGAATCTGGAAGAAAGTGCCGGAACTAAGACGAAAAGGAAGAAGAAATAAGGGGAATAAGTTTTTGCTGGTGCCGGCTAACAAATTTGAGTTCCCAAAATTTGAAAAATGTAATATCATACTTATTATTTAGCATGGGAAAAAGCAAGGGAGCATGAATGAAAGCATTTGAAGTATGCTACGGGCGCCCGACGGTCACCTTGCATTCTAATATGTGCTTGGAAAGAGAAAGGTATGGGAGGGGCATTCATTACATAGAAGTATGCCATGATATTAATGTATAAATATGTCTTATTAATGTTAATTCAATTTCATTTCAATACATAATAATATTTATTTGGTGATTCACAAACAGGCCATGTGACTGTAAACATTATGTAAAAAAAAAAAAAAAAATGCATTGTATAGGAAAGTCAAGTCTGTGTTACTTCTAGTCCCATTAGTTCTAACCTGCTAGTAGCATCATGTAATCTCTGAATTTCTGAGAACAAATGACTCATCACCCCTATAGCATTTGTGCTGGTTTTTAGACTTAACAATAACCTGTTGTATGCCGAGCAACAAATACGGGCATGATTCATGACCACTCCCCTCACACCAGTTAACAAATCTCAAAGTAACTGCTGTTACATGGTTACATTCTACCAAAAGAGTTAATTGTGATGTTAATTGTGACAAAAGTTAAAATGATAATGGAATACATAGGAGATTGAAATCTCCAAATGCAATTTAAAATGCATTCTGAGCATGGTATAGTGGAATAATACTGGGTCACATAAAAACCTAATAAATAATTTCATGTAAGTATGCGGACTTGAGCGTTTAACATCCTGAAATACTGTTCTTACCCATATTACTGCAATCTAAAAATAAAATGTACCTGGCATCTAGTGTATTTATTTTCACAAATGTTAGCATGTGATACTGGTCATTCACACAGAACTGGTTTAAATGCAATGTAGCATGGAGATATGTAGCGTATACACAGAAGCTCTGAAAGTAGTTCTGACTACAATGTTATAACATGTTATTGTTCTTATAGTTACAACTAATATAGGTGGGAACTCTAAATACAAAGTGTGTAGCTGTCGATATAGAGAAGTTTTTCTGTTGAAGAGATGTTTATTTAGCATCTACGGAAGGAGTCTCTAGTTTCAGCACTTTGTATCAGTCAGAGGTAAAGCTCAGGATGAAGGGTTTTACTTGGTTTTGCAAGACAAGCTGTGTGTGGGGTTTTTTTTTTTTTTTTGGCTTACTACCTACAGTATAGAAAAAAAGAGGCTGGTGAGAGAATGACTGTTTATAGTAAACGGTAAGTGATGACAGGAAGTAACTTTTTTTCTTTTGCAGACGTTCCACAAATGTAACCATAAATGATTAAAAAAGTACAACGTGCTGTTGGATATGCTGTTGTGCTTCACATTGCCCTGCATCACGTCACGTCTTTGATTATTGTCCTAAAGTTCACAGTTTCCACACTTGAATACCTCCTGCATGTTAGAATTTCTACCAAACCTCTCTTTAGATTGAATCGGTTTACTCTAATAGACCACGATGTCCCAAAATACCATGCAAACACAAATATGTACTCGACATAAAACCAGTATTTGTGTTAAAATACAGTATATAAGGTCTTGATGGCTCTCCTACATGCGCAAACAACTGTTAAGCTACGTTTCTGTGCCTTATGCCATTGACACTGTTTCCTGCTGATTGGCATTGTACGCCTCAGCATGGAGGTAGCCAAACCACAACAGGAAGTCCAGATGTATTTTGGTTGAGGGGAAGGATCCAGGGAAATTTTAGGCTTTATGAAATTCCTCGGAAATATATGAAAAGCATAAATTTCATTAGTTTCGGAGTGCACATGAAAGTCTGGTTTTGATTGTATAGCCTGTCAAAAAGTGGCTCACCAGGCAAGCTGGGTGGGCGACAGAATGGCCAATGGAACAAAACCCTTCCATGTTCGGTGTGTTAGTGATTTTAATGGAGGATTATTAACTCCTACATGGCCCTTAAATCTACAGGGTCCCGTGTCGTTTGGCTTTATTACCATGTATAATCACTGCCATGGCATTGCTGCGATGTATCCATTCCAGCCATATTGATTTCGGTTACTGTACATACTCAGACAAAAAGCCTTTGTGTGAGCAACAGAAGCGGTTTTTGTGGTATTAGTCTGATTACCATGTTACCATGGTGAGCTGTTTTGTTAAGGAACATCAGGGTGAATGTTGATTGAGCTGACACCAAATAAGGTCACAATGTTCTCTTAAGGTAACATAAGGTTGGGAAGGGTGAGTGGCATTACATCACTTTATAGATTACCATACTCTTGGCTCTAACCTTAACTGGTTCTTTATATCGTAAACATTTTTGAGATGCAACAGGAGTGTTCAAGAAAGTACCTTTCAGGTATCATGCTTTCTTTTTTGAATAGCTAATTTTGTGTCTATAATAAAAATGTCTGAATAACACATACAAAATTGAGCATATTGAGCAAGGCCAAGGTGACGGTGGTGCGGAAAAACTCCCTGGCTTCATTCATTTATGCTAATAAGTGGACATATAAGCAGTGAATATTACAATTACATAGCAACAAAAGCAGTTTATTAGTATTTATTAAGTGTTCATGTGCTCTTACCACATACTGTAAGAGTTAAGTCGTCAGCATACTTCGTGCAGAGATGACATTTGGCTAATAGCCATGAACAAATATTATGTAAACGGCGAAGCACACCGGCACGGTATCTGTGCACGCTGTGCAACATAACAAGCACACTACACGGCCAAGTTTCCGATTGGTTGCTGTGAGAGAGGTGTGCCCAAACTACTTCATTCCAAGGTAGTTTAATGAACACGGTCATAAATTTGTCAAGTTCCACCTGCAGTACTAAAACACGTGAATGTGACGGCCAGTACAAATCTGCAGAGTGTATGCGAACTTGCAAGCTCTTGCTCTTGATGGTTTCATCGTCTCCACATTAAGTACACTGCCTTTCCCTGTTTTTCAATTAATAAGTACTGTTTCTGGAAATGTGTAGATTGATTATTGATTGTCACACTGTCGTTGTGCTGTCAATAAACAGAATCAACCAAAGACATAAAGGGATAACACCTCATAAATAACAGCCCTTAAAGGTGAAACTTTTAAAGAGTTTGAACGTAATGTTTTATTTTCAGAAAGTAGTATTTTTCTACAATTAACAATATTGTTGACACTTTACATTAAGGTTACATACAGGTTACATTAGTAAGGAGATGGTAGATAACAGGAATTTATATCAAATGCTGTGCAAAAATAGCAGCACTGATATTAGCACTACTAATATGCTATGGATTATTGTCTATTGTATCACAATACTGCTGAATTCTCAACTCTGATTGGGCAGAAGGAGTTGATAAATTTTCTAGAACAGTAGCTCTGAGAATAGTAATTCAAATCAGAGTTATATTAATGTGCATGTACTAATATGTGATACGTTGCGATATTTCTATAGTAAGATATTTCTTTAGTAACACATGGACTTCCTTACTTGCATGGCAGACATTTCACATAAACGGATTCTTTTTTAATTATTATTTATTTATTTGTTTGTTTGCTTATTTATTTATTTATTTATATTTGATTTTAAAATGGAGGTCTTTCTGCTTTCTAATTAATGACGGGTTTTATTTTGTTTAATATCTTTGAGAGAGAGAGAGAGAGAGAGAGAATCTGAAGATAAACTAATTATCAAGTGACATAAGTGATAAAAGAAACTAACCTGTTTGTGGATGTTCAACAACTTTAAATATTACTACAAATTAATTAAAAAGTAGAACATGTTGCTCTATGGTAAGTAAAAAAAAATGAAATCTGCAAATTGCTGTGTTAAGAGGAAGAAACCAACATAGTGCTAAAATAAAGTCTCTCAGAGATGATTTAACACTATAGAATAGGCTGTGTATGAGTTAAGAGTGACCAGTTTGCTTCAAGTAAGTGAGACTATTCTAACCTGATCTCAGGTCAGTATAAGTGATATAAATATTTAGTATTTTTATAGAAAATTACATTCAGCTTTTGCAGGAATTATATTACTGCTTTTTTATTTATTTTAGAATCATTAGTTTTACTATTGCATACATTCCTGTTATTATTATTATTATTATTATTACATGTCATTAATTTAATTTGATTTTTTTTCCAGACATTCATGTTTCTTAAGCCAGTCCATTAATTAGGCTACTCTGTAAGCCCACTGCTAATTCTGGGCCTATTAAGTGCCATCAGTAATTAGTCTACACTTCTGTGTGTTTGGCATGGAGTAACTCGAACCCCACAGATTGCTTTTCCAGCACAGTGCACCTGCAAAACACAGGCATGCTCCACGTCTTACAGTAATTATCATCATGAGAACAGTTCATTCACACACCTGGGCCATGCACTTGGCCCTGAAAACCACACATACGCTCACACATGCAGTTCTCCAGGGAGGGGTGCTGCACTGAATGGGTTTATTAGAACCTCCGCCATCATTTCAGCTCCTTTAAAATTGGACTAGCACTTAGCCGTGTGATGAAGTAATACGAGGGCCATTAGCTCACGCCGACACTCGCAGGGTGCCGAGTGACATCGCCAGCAGCTGCGGACACTACGGCTTTCACACACACACACACACACACACACACACACACACACACACACACACACACACGGTTGTTTTTATGTCTTTGTAGGGACCTCCAATTAATTTCTTTGGAAATAATCCTAACCCTAACTTTGACAACCCCAGCCCTAACCTTAACCTTAAGTAACCAAGCAAAGTTCAAGACTTTTGGCTATTTTAGTTTTTTCTATTGTATTCACAGATTTTTGTAAAATTGAGTTTTCGCTTGTGGGGACTGAAAAAATGTCCCCACAAAGAAAAACAACAGGTTTTTATCACATGGTAAGGACATTTGGTCACCACAATGTAATATGAACATGGTCCACAGACGCACGCACACACACACACACAAAAAAGGCCAGCTTAACTGTACTGCCAAATTTGTAGATAATGGTGACTTATTTGTGAATTTTGAATACACCTCATCTAAAGATCCTGATATTTGTACTGGGTTCAGTATTTTTTTTTCTTGTTTTGAAAGACCGGTTATGACAGCAACAGACAGTGTAGACGTGCAAAAAAAAAAAAAATCCATCATGTCGAATGTATTACAGGCATGAGGTCTGCGAGTCTTGTGTGTAACTCGACCTGTCATCTTTCTCCAAGCACCATTTTCATTGTAACCCTTCGGAGACTTTCGTTTTCTAAATGGTGTGAAAAAATGACCTGATGAAAAGCATTGGGTTTCTTTAACAGACATTTCTTTGAAATATCTTGATTGCCGATCTCTTGTCTGTTTCTGCATGAATGAATCTGAATATGCTGCTGCTCATAACTTTTATCTAAATATTACATAATCTGGCTAATAATTTGGCAATAATTCAGTATCTAATTCTATTCGGAGTCTGTGATGCTATTCAAAAGTGTAAAACAAAACTGCTTCAAATAGTCTTATTTATTTATTTAACGTTTAATTAATGCTTATCCGGATTTTTTAAGCAAGAAAATCGATGTAGCTGGAGCTTCATAAGTCATAACTGAATACCTGTGGATAGGTCTATGTGTTGGACGTGTGCTGCATGGAGTGGCGTGAGGAGGGAATGTGCAAGTGAATGCTCATAGTTGCTGAACTTAAGCACACATTCTACTGCATGCATGCCTGTGTTAAGCAAAGTGTCTGTGTGCTTACATTTGTCATCTGTAAGCATGTTTGAGGGTGTGTGTGTGTCCTTCTGTACATCTTAGGAATGTTCTGATCCACCCGGGGTAGTGGAATTGAATCGAAACTGGATTGTCAGTATCGGCTTCACATATCAGCTCATCCTGTGTAAAAAAAAAGAGAGAGAGAAATGAAAGGAATGAAATTAAGCACACAGAGGCTGGATCATTTTGTAATGGCATTTCCGAGGCTTAATTAGTCCTCATCAATTAAGCATTTAATGGCAGCATTCTGTTGCAATTTCCTTTAGCAAGGCCTGTCTGATTATGATAATTCTGGTGGATTTGTCGTAAACCCTGTTTTTGGCATTCAAGTGTATCTTGACTAGATTGTACTTCAATGCCTTGAGTGATCTCATAATGCATGAGCAAAATGTTTCACCATTTTAGCATCGTATACCTGTAACCATTGATCATGATATTAGATATGAGGCAAAAATTATCAACAGCTTGAGAATTAAACTATTAAGGTTGCGCAATCTATTATATAACAAACTACCACCAATGGAATAATAAGGATGATATTGGGCAAACTGCTGTTCGCACTCAGCACCTTGTTCCCTTTTATTAAGGCCACAAATGTATTTCATGTGCACCTTCTCAATCACTGCTCATGACGTGCTACAGATGAGTCAGTGAAGCCGCCTGGCAATATCAGCCCAAATGGAAATCAAATTAGTGCACATGTCACTCTCAAATCTAGTCAGCATAATCACTTTACATGACTGTCACTGATAGGCTGCATGAATCGACAGTCAGGGCTGGAAAGAAATCTTAATCTGACGCGTTGTGTCATCATACCATTCTGTTTATTTTCCTTACAAACATTGGTGAGTCCAACAAAACATACAAAATAATCCACAATATCTATCCATCCATCCATTATCAATACCATTAATTCATTAAGGGTCATAAGGAAGCTGGAGCCTATCCTATCTGACTTTGGTTGAGAGGCAGGGTACATCCTGGACAGGTTGCCAGTCTACCACAGGGCTGACACAGAGACAAGCATTTACACTGTCATTCACATCTACACACTTGACCAAATGTACATGTCTTTTGACTGTGAGAGGAAACCAGAGAACCCAGAGGAAACCTGGGGAGAACATGCAAACGCCACACAGAAAGACCTCGGTCGCCTGGCGCGTTTGAAGCCAGAACCTTCTTGCAGTGAGGAGACAGCTATAACCCGTGCACCACCGTGTCAAACTAATCCACAACAGTTAACAGTAGATAAACTGATGTGAATGCCAAAAAATGAAACCTTACGTATTGACTTCTTATATTTGAAAAACAAGGGGCTTAACCCTGCCAAGCCATTTATACCAGTCGTAACCCTACCTGCTGAAGGGTTAGCAGAACAAGTTAAAAAGTAAAAACAATTAGCACTTTGGAATGAGCCAGTGGCTGATACTTGGCTCTGTTTCCTGCAAAACTGGCTCTTTAGGCTCCGCGGACGAGTCACCTGTCGCCTCAGGCTGATTCACACAGTCCTCTCAGCCCATCAATCTGTTTGTTTACCTTTCACCTAGCAACGGTGGCTTGTTTTGCTGTTAACTCAGAATTTTCTTTCAGTCTTTCCTTCTTGCTTATTACCTGTCTTACTTTACCATCTGACAAGAGTTGTTAATAGCTCTATTATTTCTCATAATTTACAACCATGCAGAGAAGTAAATTGAGACAGCCAGACATTACATCTTTGCAGCTGAAGTCATTGCTTTTGTTTTCTCTTGTACCGTCCCTTCACGACTAGGAAAGAAGTGCCTAATAATTTGCACCTTTGAATGGTGCAAATTTAACTATAGTCCTAATAACTACAGTCTATAAAACTACAATGGTGGCAATGTCATGTCATATTCAGACCAAATCACAAAGCAATGCATGCCAGACCGGACGCAGACATCGGAAATAATAAGGCTTTAAAATACCATCATGGCTGCATACACACTGACTACCACAGCCATACACCCAGGCAAAGCAAAGCACTTTGACCTGCAGTAGATTAGGTGTGGCAATTTTAGAGATGCATGGAAGTACACATTAAGAGCAATAGGTGTGTAACTGAAATTCATCATAGTTCTGCAGAGGATTAAGTGTGTTTGTGGTGTGCAACACAGGTGAGCTATAATCCCTTTCAAAGTCAGGCTAAGCCACAGTTCGATGTAAATGGCATTTAATAGGGTGGTTAACTTTGGCGTCAAGCCTGAGGCTGCTGACTGGGTTTAACATACTTTGCTAAAATCAGATACAAAGACTGTGCATTTGATACTGTCTATTTATGCTAGTACAACTTTTGCCATTTACTTATGCAGCCTCCATTGGATAAAGGAAAAGTCTGAGACAAACAGGCACAGACATTAACACAAACCGAGGAATCCGAGAAAGAATAAATAAAAGTATTCTCTGCGGCAAAACGGGCCATAAACCAGAGAGAAATAACAACAGTTTAGAAATGTGTTAATGAAATTGAGGAGCAAGATTTAAACAAGGAAGTTTCGGTTGATAAGCTCACCTGGATACTGCAGATTTGAACCTACGGGCTGCTGCTGTAATCATAAAGAGTGTCCTGTGGACTCTTTTTCACATTATGCATCACATTAAATACAACATCGTTTCACCACATTTGCCTTTATTGTACATAATTATGGAAGAGAAATGTATAATCTGATGTCATACAGAAGAGGATGGGTTATCTTTGAATTCCTCTCAAGGTTTCTTCTCAACTCTGCTACCTATGGCTTGATCGCTTGGGCTCTAAATATACAATTATATTTCTGTAAAGATGCTTTTTGGCAATATGGAGCAACTTGACCCAGCCGGATGGCCTTTTGGGCTAATATAGATATTTCATAGATATTGGATGTGTCCAAGAGCAACAGGATTCTATGGTGGTTTAAGCAATATAGGTATAAGTGATACGTCCACTTCCAGAGGAGAAATTTAGCTGGATGAGTTGCATTCTCCTCCTGGAGAACCCCTGTTCTGTGCGTCATGGTGTTTTCCCTACTTTCAATCCATCTGATTCAACTCGGCTAACTAACAGCCAATTAACATGAAGTGGCTGTGTTGGAGCACTGAAAGGTGCAGGACAGGGAGCACTCAAGGACCGAAACTGAGAACCTCTACCCTTTGTGGACCAGGAAGAACTGCCCCAAGGAACAAAACATGAAGATTACATGACAATTTATCATGAGTTGAGAGGCTATAAATTCTTGACTGGCCATAAATCACAGGTTAAATATTCAGTAAAACAGGATAAACCCGAGATCAGAAGTCAACAGTCATGAGGTTTATATGAGGCCTGTCCTAATTGGTAATCACGTCTCAAAATTGTTGAAAGTAATCCTGCCAAATGTTTTCCGAACAGGTTTTTTGGAATACACTGGAATAAGATGACTCCTTATATGTGATCTTCAGCATTGTTTTCCAAATGCATTACTTAAAATCAGCATTATTATGTGTCAGTTTTATTCACAAGAGAGAAACTTCCATGTTTTGTCTGTGAGCGAGCATACCGTCATCATCAGCGTAAACGATCTGTAACCGAAGCGCACACACATTTAACATATAAAGTAAGCTACACTGAAAATGTTTTTTTTTCAATTTCAATTGATTTCAATTATTATAAATGGATGATAGCCCCATCACTGATTTATGATTAAGACATCAATGATTCCCATCACTCATTTATTATCATGTTCAAGAAAATACTCCGATTGGCCCTGTGCAAAAAAAATGTATGCCTTTGTCTGCTATTAAAGAACTTTGGCAATTACCATGAAACCAAGGGGAGACAATATCACTGAAGTATATTTCATAAATAAATAATGGATTTTTTTCAATGCACCAAGCCACGAAAATTCAGTTATTAAAATGCACAAATGCATAAATAAATAAATAAATAAATAAAACGGTAATATTAAAAATCTGTTAGCATGTACATATCAAAAGCCCTGAACTGCAAGCAAGGGTTATGTCATTATTTTGACTCATGTAATAACTATTTATTACAAGATGCTATTATTTCAACCTAGTACCTCATAATTTTGACTTCATAACTCATTATTTATAGCTATTATCTCATTACCTGAATTCAATTGCTAATTATTAGTTGTATAAAGTACAGTACCAGTCAAAGGTTTGGGGACATCTACTCATTCATAGGTTTTTTTTTTATTATTAACCCTGTTATTTTTACTAACTCTATTATAACCCTAACCCTAACTATATAAAAAGTTATAGAAAAATTACTTCAACATATCCATCCATCCATCCATTATCTATAGCGCTTTATCCGTCTGCGTCGCGGGGAAGCTGGAGCCAATCCCAGCATCTTGGGGTGAGAGGC
>JAQQZR010000037.1:3767818-3790174 GCA_030068235.1 Notoglanidium macrostoma | reverse complement strand
ACACCTCTCTACTAGGACTGACAGGTACACAGGCCACACCTCTCTACTAGGACTGACAGGTACACAGGCCACACCTCCTTCAGTGTAACTGAGATATGGGGAGGGAAAGGGAGAAAAAGCAAAAGAGAAAACCACATTTTACAAATGTAATTCAATTGTTAATATTTCTAAACAAAGGGTTTTGTTTAAAATGGTGTTAAAGGTCTTAACTTGTATGTAAATGTATGCATTATTCTCTTGGGGCTACACCCTCTGCAGGTCATTCAGCCATTATAACAGCATTAGAGGAATGGATTGTGTTTTTATTTGCATGGACACAGGGGGTTGATGGATAACACATGGAGCTTTGTGTGGCATGTGTTTTGACAGAAATCTGCCAACATGTATTATTTGGCTTTAATCAAGCATGTCTTGAATTATCCAGCCTTCAGTGCTATCAGTGAAGACTTCAGGCTCACAGTAACTCACTGACTCTAAAAGGGAAGTTGGACAGTGTTGATGAAATAATTTGCCATTTTTTTTCCAAATGTTTTAACCATATGACACTTCTGGAATGCCATATGCGGCTTATCATATTTAATTTTATTTTATGTTATTTTATTTTATGTTAATTTATTTAGGACTTACTTGGAACAGGTATGTCAACACAACCAGATATTGTTTTTAGGTTATCGGCATTTTTGTTAGCACTAAATAAATAAAAAATATAATAAGGAATGTCTCACTTTTTTTTTCTGAAGCTAATCTGACTACTTTTTGAAATTTATAAAAAATAATTTTGAATGACGTGAATTTTATATCATTTGAAATAAATTGAAATTCAAAAAAATATTCAAAAGATTTCCTGAAATCCGAGGCAATTACAGAAGGTCATAGGTCAGCCTGAGAAGGGCTAAACCAGGTCAGGAACAGTTGTAGAGGGCATGAGGCTAACATAACAACGTAAACACAGCCTGCCTTATTTCACTCTCGTCTTTCTTACCTCTGCAGCTCTGCAGACAGGCGCATGAAATCCCAACGGTTCCAAGGGGTCATGTCGTGTCATGAGCGTGCAAAATATTTTGCAGGTTATTCGTAGAAGGAAATGAAAATCAGGACAATTCCCAGGACAGTATACAGCCATGGGTTACATTGTAAGTATACACTTAAACCCCTGACCCCACCCCGTTTCATTACAAGCCAAGTACCTGGGCCCAAGTTTAAACTAGAATGAAATCCATTCACTTAAATCCACAGATTAAAATTTATGCTGGTGGGAGCATCATGCTGTTCTGAAGAAAGGACTTCGGAAAATAACGACATCATGAGGAAGGACGATTATCTAGACATACTGAAGCAACTCCTCAAGACAGTCAGAATGTTAAAACTTTCTGACACTGCCACTGCGGCATCGCAGCCAGCAGGACAATGATCCTAGGCATTCCTCCAAAGCTGTAACAAAATGGCTTAAAGATGACAAAGTAAAAGCACTGGAGTGGCCATCACAAAGCCCTGACCTGAGTCTAACAGAAAATTTATGGACTGAACTGAAAAGGTATGCCTGGGCAATAAGGGCCACAAACCTGACACAGTTACAGCAGTTCCATCTGGAGGAATGCAGAAACGTTCCTGTAAAGTATTGTGAGAAGCTTGAGGAAGGCTACTCCAAGCAGTTGATTCAAGTTCAAGCAAATAAAAGGCAATGCCACTAAATACTAACAAATGTGTGGATGTAAACTCTTGCCCCTTTGGAAATCTGATATAAAAAATGCTAAAATCAATGCATAAGTGGTATAGAAAATGGATGGATGCATGAATGGATGCAATATGTGGAGCTGACAAAAACTGAGTTTGAATGTCCTAAGCCTGAATTGTTAAATTAAACCTACAGGACAGAAATTGATTTATTGAAAACTTCCATGATGTATATGTAATCACATTTCCATGATGGTAAAGCTAAGAATACATTAAAACACTGTAAAATGAAATTGACACTTGCATACGTAACCCCTATATATGTTCTCTTAATGTCAAATATACAGCATTATGCACATTACACTGCATATAATTCAATAAAGCTGACAGTTTGCATAAGACTAACATGCTTTTTGGCAAAAGCTACTAGTACCAAGTGCTCCCCTTTTTCACAATTTTCCCACATTCTGAGTTTATTTATTAGAAAGGCCTGCCTTATAAGCCATGATTTATTTCTGTGTGTAAATGCCATGAAAATGTTTATGCGGAATTAGTCATAATTCAACGTCATGGCTGCTCTTTTCATCTAGACTCAATCAGGAAGTGTCTTGTCTGAGATTATTAAGGGAAATCAAATCATTACCACCCACTCGATAGGAAAAATAAACATGGCCATGTATTAATGCATCTGCGGGATGAAGACTGGAGCATTTATTCTACACCGCTCTAAATTTGTCAGGCTCTCAGAGCTAATAAAAAGCCTTGACCTGACTGTTTTTTTTTTTTGTTGTTTTTTTTGTCAATATCACATCCTCGGGGTATGTTGAGGAAAAGCTCGGATAAAAAGGAAAAAGACAAATAGTTTTTTTTTTTTCTTTCTCAGAAGCGCCTCTTATTAGTTGCTTTATTTTTTACTCCCATATTACTTTTATGGTGAATTTATATTATTTCATTTGCTATATTTTTACACACTTAATTAGTTTTTTTTTTTTTTTTTTAAGTATTCATCATTAAAAAATATTCTTCTCTACATGTTAAATACCTATGCTATTTATGAAAGTACATAATATAAATCTATTTTTAAATATTCCATTATACAAATTTAATTGACTTGTTTTTATCATTTAATATCATTTTTGCATGTTATGTTGGTGAGATAGGAGTGTCGGGGGACATGATACCAAGCTGGAAAAAACATCTTTATAATTAATGATTTTTAAATGTGTACATCACTCAAGTTTTCACAAAGCAGCTAAATATCCATAAAGAAACAGTGCTTCTGTATACACACTCACACTCACACCAATCAAAACACTCGCACACACACCTGTACATATCCGTTTGCTTTTTTTCTGTCTTAGTTTCATCACAGTTAAGTGGTTAGAAAAAAAGTCGTGCTTGTTGGCGGTTGGCTGGAAGCCTGTTCTCCTGCCTGAGGCTTTTAAAGCACTCACCTTTTCAAGGACATGGCTACATGAGCTCTGTGAATGCATGGCAGGCTGCCAAAGCGCCAGCAGATAACATCTCGGAGAAAATATTACAGTATTGCATACTCAGTGTAAATTACCTGAATGTTTATAGCAACCAACAGCAACATGAGGCCTGGGGCGGGACGAGGCCTCGGGCGCTGGCTGCGTTCCTTATGGGACTGGATGTTTGTGATGGTTTTGACAGGTATTCAGATAAATTTGACTCACCTGAGTAGTCAACCAAGATTTTTCTCTTGCGCTCTCCTTTGTGTTTTTGAGACACATAATGGGCTTTTTGTTTTGACTTGATCTGGATTTGCATATGCCATTTCAGTCATTGGCTAAAAGTTATGTGCTAATAATTTTAAACATATTAGATTAAGCATAAAATGTGAATGGTGTTTCCAGGAGAACAGTTAAAAATACTGTCCACCTGCTATGGTGCTCGCTATTTACTGTACACTTAATACACCCTAGATGGGACACCAGTCCATTTCAGGGCACCAGGCATGCACACACACACACACACACACACACACACACACTAGAGGCAATTTAGTGTAGCCAAACCAACTACCATCAGGTTCTTCTTGGGAACCCAGACAAAACCTATACAGACACAAGAAGAATATGCGAAACTTCAAGCTCCAAGGTCTCTGGAGTGGTGAGGTGGAAACATGTTGCACCACCGTTTCATTGTTACCAAAGATTTAGAGGTATTTAATTTTTCCAATCAGTATATTGGCATGAATTTGTAAGTCAGTACATTTGCTGATCAGAAACATAATCTAAGTGCTGTAACAACTATGAACTTGTACTTGCTTATGTTCATTCTCTCTCTGACTTTTCTTTTTATCATCTTTTTCAGAACATTAGCTAGACAGTATCTTGTTCAGTAAGGTTGTTCTTAACTTATCTAGGCACTAACTTAGCTAGAAAAGAAGCTAGCTATACAGAAACGTAGGCAGTCATAAACCTAGCTTGTCAGGCACTTAGTAATGCCGTGATAACTATCAGCTTTTACATTATGTGCATTTACCCTGACTCTATCATCATTACCTTTTTCACACACAATCTATTCAGTCACTAAACAAGTCAGTAACATAGCTAGTTAGTAAATTAGCTCATCCTTAATTTATCTAGTCAATAACTTAGCTAGTTGCTAGTCAGAAACTTAGCTAGACAGTGAAGAAGCTTTTCCTTAATATATCTAGTCAGCGAATTAGCTAATAAAATTTGCTAGTCAGGAATTAGCTTAGGAAGTTAATAGCAATAACTACTCAGTAGCTTGTTTTATCAGGAATGTATTTAGTCAGAAACTTAACTAGTCACTAATTTAGCTAGTCAGGAACTTATCTAATCGGTCATGTAGCTTGTCTGGACAGAAGCTAGTCATTAGCTAGCCTGTCATTAACTGTCAAATCAGCTGGCCAGGAGAAATTGATCTAGTCATTATCTTAACTACTCAGTAACGTAGCTAATCATGAACTTAACTTGTCAAAGTTTGCCAGCCAGTACCTTAACATGGCTGTGACTTCTATCATCCTTTACATGGTTAAGTTCATTCTCCCTGTCTCGATCTTCTTTTCCTACCGAATAACATTTTAGGAAAACTGAAAGAGTAAGTTTCCACATACATGACTCGCTTTTGTGTCCTCCTGCCCTGCGCAGTTCACTTCACACTTGAGAAAACAGCCCTTTCAAACTAGAGAAATAAACGTTTAGACATTCCTACCACTAAACTCATGAATGTGATTTTAACCTCTTATTTTTCCTTCTTTGATGGAGCTACAGTACCCAGAGCTGGAGCTGTGGGAATCCTAAAAATATATGAGCCATTTAATTGTGTTGATCAGGAGGACAATCATGTGCAGACGATGACATAGTAAAAACCGGGTTGTGTTTTTCTTTAAAAGTGTATTTTTATATAGATTTCTGTGGTTACTAATCCAAACGTCATTCATGGTCATGTTATTTTAAAGTCCATTAATTCGAAGGTCTCTGTAAATCTTCAAAAGTGTGTGTACGTAAAACTGCGCATGTATATGTAATGGGGGAGTTTGTATGAATCAAACTGAACTCTGGCTCACCTGTGTGTGTGTGTGTGTGTGTGTGTGTGTGGGTTTGGGGGGGGGGGGGGATTTGGGTATGCAATCCTCCAACTATTTCTAGGGAAAACAGAGTAAAAGTCAATTTTGTGACTAATTTTTTGAGAAACTTTCCTTCCAGCATTCCCTTTTCTTGAGCCCTATACTAGTCCAACTAGCTTTGGGACCTGTCAATCAAACTGATTGATCCTGCCCATTGGCTATCCTCTGACCTTATGCTGACCTCTGATAGCAGCAACCACTGGAATGAACCAGGTGCCTATGGAAACAGTTTTGACATCTGTCTCTGTCATCATGTTCAAAGGTAAAGCTTTTAAAAAAGCTTTTAAAAAAAAAGAAAAGAAAGGAAAGATCCTGGATAGGCATGTCAGTCAAACATCTTTAGATGTTTTCCTGATTCTGTTGCACCTCCACTGGAAAAATAAATCATGCAAAAAAACAGCAATGGATCAATGGAAATGGAAATGAAAAGGAAGAAAGAAGTTCACCCACTGAGGTGATTTTTTTTATTTTTTATTTTTAAATAAGGCATGGCCACAAGTTAATGTTTCAGAGTCACAAGACAGCAAAGTCATATTAATGCTACATAATATGTTGTGGAAACTCATTAAGGTACTCGTTGATACCAGTGGCAATCATGACACTGAAATTAGTAGGCTATTCTTAAGCTTATACTTAATAAGCAATCAGGGGAATCATGGAACAATATTACTTGTTGGTTGCTGCCATGCTAGCAGTGAACTCTTTCCACTGAGTTCTATGTGGAGTATATTATAGTGTCTAAACATTATTTTTAATAGAAAGCATGAGGATGTCTGGCAAGAGTGTTCAGAGCAGTAACGGTGAACTTATCTTGGTACTCAGTGCTTGCAGAAATGAACTACTCTCTCTCCCACACATGCAATTTGGCTGCATGCTCGCTTTCACTGTGCCACACTTGATAAGATGGTTACTTGTATTGAATGAAATAGTACTGTAGTACCTTTTCTTTCTCACACATTGTAGTCTGCCAGTATTGTTATTATTGCATCTATGAACATCATATTTATTTTTGTGACCATCTGTTAATTTTTTTGGGCCATGAGGAAAAAAGTAATTTTGAGAATTCACTTAAAGTGACGCAGCTAACCGTATCCTTGTCACAACACCAGCGGTGCCAGACTTGATGCATCATTCCAAGAGTGAAATATAATCCATCATCTCCATGTTTAGGTTCCTGTGGCCACAATGGTCTAATTCAACTGACTTCTCTAGCTTACTTATTTTAAAATACAATAGTTACTACAAGTTAAGCATTTAATGGCCACAGCTTAGCTTGAGAAATATAAATTATGGCCTTAATTAATAGAATTTGCATTAGAATTTGACAATTTGACATCTAGCACCACTAATTCTCTCCGCTTGCCTTGGGTCGAACCGGTGAATGTTCCATGATCTAGTCCACTGACATGGGAATGCATGAGCAGGAGATTAGTGTCAGAGTGCAAGTCATACAACAAACAGGCTTGACGAAAGCATGCGCTGTTTGCAGAAGCGGGAAATAATACAGGTTTTCTTCACATTCCCAACCAATGGAACGGAACAGAGCCAGTCAGTAGAGATTAAGTCCCTTTGTGACTTGCACATATTTATCAAGTTCCAAGCACTGAGTGTGCAGAGATTAAGTCTGTTTATTGGTGATGTAAAGTTTACTCAAAAAAAGGGGGCATGGATGACTCAACTGCTCAGAACAGAACACAAGGCCTTCAGGCTGGATTTGCTCATGCATGACGGGAGCACATTGCCTGCACAAGGAACATTTTCTATTGAAACAGTTCGTGAACAAATACGTAATTGCACAGCAATTTTCAAAGATGGTTGATCCTACATTACACAGTGCGTGGCAGAGCGTGTACTCTCACAAGGGTGCTTTCTTGGCATGAAGCAGTGTTTCTTAAAGTGAAATGAAGTGAGCATGTTTCATTTTGCTTCGATGAAATGGATTAAGAGTTTCTTAATAATTAAGGGGGAAACAGAGGAGGAGTGGCACAAGAGGTGTTAATGCTGGAGGGCTATAAGGGCATTCAATGCGTTTTCAAAACCATAACAACCTGTGTGTGTGTGTGTGTGTGTGTGTGTGTGTGTGTGTGTGTGTGTGGGCACAGTCTGAACAAAGGATTAGGATGAAAGAGTCTACACTTTTGGATCCATACTAGATGTAGATTTTGAGATTTGAGGCAAAAACAAAGAATTAAAGCCCTGAACTAATGTGCACTGCAGCTGGTCTCCAAAAGGCCAACAAAGCCTGGAGCAGAAAAGAAAATGAATACATACTCTCTCTCTTTCTCTCTCTATCTGTGAAACTCTGAAAGAGACATTGAGGTCTGGATGCAGCTGTGCAGGCCTGGCGAAAGCATACGACTTAATGAATTATATCATCAGCAGTTGTGTGGCAGTAACAGTAACAATTCTAACTTCTCTTCCACGTCTTGGTCCATCTTTCCTCTCCACTGACACCTGATGGATTATTCACATAGCCAAACCCGTACTACGGTTAATATATCTTACCCCACGCTGCATTGCCTATGGAAAGTACAAACTGTAGAATTACTGTAAAGAACTGATTTGAGTACTGTGGATCAGAATCAGAACCAGAAACCGTACTGCATTTTGTCTATGAGAGTACAATGTGGGCAAAATTGTGCACCGTATTAAACATACACATATACAATATATGATTTTCAAAACAAGACCATTGAAATTATCAATGGTTTTGTGCTGCAAAAAGTAAACATGTTAAAGTTAAGTTGTATTGTTTTTGTATTGTTTTAAATTGTATGAAATGTTGTGTTTCTGTTATAGCTTTACTCCCACTATAGTAATTACATCATCATAATAACTGGTATAGAGTTACAATTACATTATACCACAGTGCCGTTGAATAAACTGGGCCTTGTATGGAGGATAGTCCACTTAAATGAGTAGAAGGACATTCCTGAAGATGTTTATGTAGCATTTTTGAAGATAAAGTCTGTAGTATCACTGCCTTGTAATGTCAGATATAATCCTGTATCTTTAACTTTTAAAATGCTTTTTGGTGTTTCTCAGTAACATGAGAAATAACTTCTTAGTATCTCCAATAGAGAGAAAGAGAAGAGCAGAGAGACTGGTGAGTGACTGTTTATAGCTGTTATATCAACAAGTGATAACTGGAACATTTCACAATGTTAATAATACAAATTAATATTAATATAAAATTATATTAATATAATTTAATTATATTATCATATATTATTATGTAAAAAATATAATTTTATATTAATATTAAATGTAACTATAGAAAGGTTAAAAAAGAATATATAAGAAATTGTTACGTTTGGCAAATTGCTGTATAATATGATATAATATTCAGGACATGCTTGGCACTGGGTCACATCACATAAGCACACATCCCATTGTGTTTGATGCCTTACGTATTAAGCATTATAGTATTACAGTTGAACATATCCTAGTCTCAGCCTCAAATGCTCCACCAACAGAATAGAGTGTTTTTGCACACTTTTCTGGCAACAAGCTTCAGAATCTTGAAGGCTGCAATCTTCTGTGTGCTGAAAAACAAACTTTGGTGCACCCCAACACAATGAGAGTTTTGGAGCATGATACAGTCACTGGAATGCCATGTTTAAAAGTTATTAAAGAGATACATGTGAAGAGCTTAGTGGTGACTAATTGAGATAATCACGTTTGCTGACAGGATGTGGGAAAAGGTCTGGGATTGGTCATCAGCCATGTCTGTCAAATGTCCTCTTTCTGTGAAAAGTAGGTGGTTTCTGGATGTGATTATTGTAAGAACCTTAAACAAAGCTAGAGGTCTAGTTATCATGAAGTACCACAGTGAAAGTATTGCTTTATACTAAAACCATATGGAGGAGTAGTGAATTTTTATAGGGCTGGTAAATAAGTAAGTAAAAAGAAAAAGAAAAAAGAAAAACAAGGAGCAGACCGTTCCTTGCACATTTAAAATGTTTGGCAATTTGAAAATAATAGGTAACTCTAATGTGGCTTAAGAAAGCTATGGTTTGTGGCGCTTACAGGTTACTTCTTCCCTTGTCAGCAGCCTTGAAGCACATAATATATTTCCTTGGTGCTTCTTGGAAACCCTTTAAGCAAGAAATAAAACTGATTTATGACCTTAGGAAGCCTATGACCCTGTGTGTGTGTGGGAGGCAGACGCCTGGCAGCATGCTGACCTGTGTATCGGGGTTAGCAGAGACAAGCGGGGGTGGCCGGTAGTGGGCTAATTGCTACTTTAAATACATTAGGTAAAGCTCCGAAATAAAAGACAGCAGCTGCATGAGCAGAACAGCATTAGACTGCTATTAATGAGGTGTTGGTGGAAGGAGAGCGATTACAGTCCAAGCCACTGATTGCTTAATGATAGGAAGGGATTCAAAGGCAATCAACTTGATTTGGCCTCCCCCACATATGATGTCAAGCTGTATTTAATTTGGTGGAAATCTTCATTTTGAAGAACATTGTAATTGGATTTTTTTGAGATTGGGTAAAAACATTTACACTGCTAATTGTTTAATGTCATGAAATCGCCAGAAATAGTTTATTATAGTGTATTATTTATATGACTGTAACAATGTAGAATAAAATATAGGGATACATTTATGGCACAATATAATAAGTATTTTATTTTCTTAACTCAGAGCAGCAACAACAATTATAGAAATAATAAAAGCTGACAGGGCGTGCTGTTAAAGGGGTGAGTGTGGTGTGTCTCCGCACAAAGCGAGTTAATCTTACCTCCGCAAAACAGATTATTTTCCGATAACAGCACACCCTGAACTGTTTTATTCTCCTTATTCCACAGCAATTTGCCAATACTAACAGTTTTATTTGTTAAAAAATTATGGGAAATCCTGAAGACAATCTATTTCCATTTATCATATATGTTCTAGTAGCTATAAACAGTCATTCCTTCATAATACTGCCTTTTTTCTCCCTTTTACTTAATAATACAAAAACTGCAGCTTGAAAATTAGTCATTCATTTGCTATAAATGTAGTTGCAAAAGAAATGCATTCAAATGAGCACGTTAATATATACCTGAGATTTGTGTTGCAGCTGGAACGATTAGCAGGGTTGCTTTTCTGAACCAAGGATTCGATTGAGGTGTGGTATTAAAAAAGTGTAAAATTCCTAATAATTTTTAATCCACTTTGTATTTATGCTCATTAGAAAAAACCACAAATCAGCACAGGTTTTTAAAAAATATAACATATAAAACTGCTATTGTTTAATCATACCCAGTGCTTTGCTCTATTTAGTCCAGATACAGCGCGGTGAGTTTCGACTTCATGCTCATGTTTATGTTAATGACAGGTTTTCATCCTCTGCGGTGGAAGACAAGAGGGTCATTGTTAGTGTGGTTCAGGGGAGGATCCTCTGCTCTGGATGTTCTGCGGTTTCAGCACTTCCCCTATCATAACACAGAAAGAGGCGGACATGCGGATGTTTGAACGAGTTTTTCTTTCAGGGCTGATCTGTAGCTGCTGGAGTGTAAGCTACGCTGACAGGTGAAGGTGTGCAAATTCTTTTTGTTTTCTTTTTTTTTTTTAGCAAGAAGGCGGCAGGTCGGAGAACTGGATGGGGGAGTTGACGTTACAGCTCCTCATCTGACCCTGATCTGAACTTGAGGGGACAGGAAAGAAAATTACAGCCTCTACAATTGGGGCTGTTCTACCTGCAGGCTGTTTCCATAACCCATCCTTACCTTGCTACACAACAATTACCCAGAATGCCACAGGCCTGCTGAGGCCTGTTACACCAAAACACAATTATGAGACCCTTCTCTTTTTCTGTACTGGAGGATCAGAGTAATATATGTCAGTCACATGAAACCTTCAGGGGTTTGGTAGCTTAATGGTTAAAGGTTCGGGGTTCTGTGCTAGTGGCCTGAATTAAAATCTCAAGACTGGCTGAGAAACAACGCAGGATCCTTTTGGCATATCCAGCCTGGCTACGCTCTCTTAAAAAGGGAGTCTCGGGGGTTCTTGAAAAATTAATAGGTGGAACTTTCTAAAGAGGTTCTACATGGAACCATTTCTGAAAAGGAATACCTTTATTGTAGGGAGGTTTAAAGGTTTTACCTCAACATAAACAAACCAAAGAACATTTATGGTCCTCAATGGAATCTTTTTGTCCTAGAAGTGTATGTTTGGTTTGGATTATACCTCACATTATGTACTGTACTCTGGATTAAATTAACTTCCAAATGAAAAAAAAACCCAAATGGCATCACTATAGTCATGGTCTGAACCCAGCCATCGCAGCTAACGAATATAACGAATATAGAAACCAGACCATTTCATGCAAGCACAGACCTGCTAGGCAATCTAAATTTAATTATTTGGAAACATCCATTGACTGATTGAGAAGATGATTGTCATATCCAAAGGTGTGGAGGAAACTAAAACAAATGCAACATTTTGCATTCATGTGATTATGAAATTGCATTCCTGTCAGCATTATGATATGGAAGGAAATTAAAATAAACCCTCTGGCTAGTTATATAATATTGGATTCTTTTGTGCGACTAGAGACGTGGGACTAATTACTGTCAATTTGTAAGTATGGGCCGTTTTGTTTTGTCAATCAGAGAGAATGAATAGTTTGTTCAGTGCTGAGCTCAGGATACAGTCTGTGTGGAGTTTGGCAAATTCTCACTGGTTTCTTCCAGGTTCTCAGGTTTCCTCCACCTCCCAAGAATATGCCAGTATGTTGACTGGCTGAGTTGTATCTAGGTGTGAATGAGTATGTAATTGTTGCTCTGTAATGGATTAGCATCTCATCTAGTTTCTGGATTCACGATCACACAGAGCTAGTCAGAGGGTCTTAGTGAAAACTGCAAGAATTTGTATTGCTTTTGTTTGGGGTAAATTGTGAAACATTGAAAACGTGTTTCTGATGAAGAGGAGAAACATAAAGAATACGTGCAAAGGATGATAGTAAAGGATACGTAGATGTACAACTTTCATTTGAATCTGTTAGTTGACCAACTCAGGGCTCCATGTCACTCATTTACAGCTGAAAAGCCTAAGTAAATCGAGTCAATGTGCTGAGGTTAGTTTTTCTTTCTGTGCACAATGCAGTAAGCTTCTCTATTGTCATGAGGATGAAAATGTTGCTAAGGCCACAGCCTTCCAGTGAAGTCAGCCATTTATTCTCAGCTTAACCGCCGATTCTTAGCTAGGACTTGCAGCCAAAACCAATAGTGACCGAGCTGCTAGTGGCTTGTTAGGATTGGTACTCGTCTCCATGTGGACTTGCCCGTTTTCTCTTGTTGCTGGTATGCAAATGCTAAATATTGTCTTGCTTGTATACAATTGTGTGTATTGTAGTGCCTGTGTCTCTGTTCTGTAAAGGCATGTCGAAGTTAAAGAACATGCTGTAAAGGGGAGGATTCAGCATGGGGATTATTGTGAAACAGCTTGTGCAGGATATGTTATGTAAAGAGCCGGTGACTTGATGGTGTGATTAGCATGTTTCATCTTACCCCACATATTTATCTAGTGATTAAACATTCTATATCTTCCATAGTAGCAAGCTAAATGGGAAGCTAGCCAGAAAACATTAACTAATTTATGAGAGCATAGCAGAAAGAAGAAAAAGAAAACAATTACATGATTAAATTATACCCATCCCAGAAACCTCCAAAATAAAACTTTGCGGAATCTTGGCAGATCAGGTTTCCTCACATTAATCCAAAATGGCTCAAATGAAGATGAGCCAATGTTTCAGACTTGTTGTGATGATGTCATCAATTTCCCAAGCTATTGATTGGCTGGTGTTGGATGTTCACCCCGGGGCGGCTCTAAAGAAGAAACGAGCTACCCAACTTGATCAAAGCCTGACTTTCTCTGTGCGAGTGTGAAGGCCTTGTGGTGAGCCGCGCATGCCAGTACTGCTATCGGTTTTTTATTAAATTTACGTATATATATATATCAAATAGCACAAAACAGTAAATTACACCACCTTGGATTCATTAATTCTTTATTTAGCTACCATTACTAAAATGGATGCACACATTTAGGGTAAAGCGGTTACGACAACATAACACAGGATTTTTAGTGCTTGAATGTTTGCATGTGTTACCATTAATATGGTAACTGGGCCGCCGGGAGGTTTGGTGGAGGGGGACTTCAAACTGGTTCTGTAAACAGCATGCTCTTTGCAGTTATGGAACCGAGACTAGATCCAACATCGCATAAAAACATTGATTTGGTAAAATATATTTATGGTTTCTTAAAGTTGATGTGTCAAATCAACGTTTTGGCCTTTTTCCAGACCTGCCACTTTGACATATGATGGGTTTTCTCAAACCTTCACATGAATCTATCAAAACATAAGACCTAATCAAATAACACAACAAAATTAAGTGAAATGACAAATAAAAGACACGAAGGAAATTGAATAGTTGTGGCAATGATTTGCTTTTGCTAATTTCTGATTTTATCTGAAATTGTATGACTTAATCCCAATAAAATCTTGACCAAATCCTATATCCGACTGTGTGAGTATGTTCTTCATGGTAGATTATATGATAAAGACACTCTAATGATAGACCTGTAACTAAAGGAAATTACTACGTTCTGGGAATCTGTGATTGTACAGAAATTGTATTCGCATAAATATGAGTATTCTTCAACGTGAACTTGAACTTGTCCACTAGCATTTTTGTTTACATTTCACCATTGCCAATACGATGTGTGTAGCTGTCACGTGAGTTTTGCGTTATCATATGCCGTGTTCCTGGCTTTTAGTTGAACGTCAAAGCCATGTTTATGGTCTGAGATTTAATAAAAAATTTTTTACATTGCCTGAACTTTGTCGTCAGTTGTCTTTTATTGCAATGGCACTACATTGAACTCTGAAAATCTGAGCATGTCACATTATGCAGCTCTGAGCATAAGATCCCTGATCTCAGGAATTGTTTTACGAGTGCAATTTTTGTCAGTGAAATCAAAATCAGGTTAAAAACTTATTCGTTTATTTTTGTTGTGTTATGCAACTCCCAGCTATGATACTCTTTTTTCCTTTGTGCACTCTGTAAACGTTACTGCAAAAAAAATGATAATGCAAAGCAACAATAATTCTCATTGCCTGCTGCTGCTGCCAAGCCTTTGTAAATGATTTAAAATTTCCGTAGCGACCTCCTGACTCTTGCTTCATGTTTAGTAAAAAAGGCGAGTCGAAGCAGTGCACTTCTTTTCAGGAGCGCTGTTTCATAATTGCAGATCCAGTTTCCTGTCTTTGTACATTTAAGTGACCTTACCTGTCTTTCCCTGCCTCAGGTCAGCTTTTACCCTCATCTTTACCTTACACACACATTCAGACATACTTACTCATAAGCACAATGCATTCACACACATGAAGGAGCATACACACACATAATGGCTTGCACGCAGATGTATGCACATTGCAATGTTCAGAAAGAACAGTATGATCTAAATGCAAGACGCATACCAAGAACCATAGAAATTGTAAGTGGAACCATTAATTGTAGCTGCTGGCTGAAAGCATGCTTGGTGTGTGTGTGTGTGTGTGTGTGCGCACAGGGTGTAGAGGTGCACTGTTAGCTCATAATATTTATTCTAGCAATCATCCATGAGTGCCTTCAGCCCACACAAATACGTTACACACTCCAAACCTGTTGGATGGGCTCACTGCGAAATCGTTCAGGTTTTAAAATAGGGCAGCAGGGAGGAAGTGTTGCGAGAGATTAAAACGTGTTACAACACACCCTATCTCTTCTGTTTATTTGTAATTAGACAGGTTGTGGTGCATGCGCGATTCAAAAGAAAAGATGAATTATTTGTGTAATAGAGGGCAAAGCATTATTAATAAGCCGTGGGTTTGTGCTAACTTGCCGTAACGCAGAAAAGGATGAATTAAGTGTTTTATGAATGAAATAACCCTATTCAGCAACTCTGTTGGGAAAACTGAATTCAGCGGCCTGGGAATGATCATGAAGCTTTCCTGACGTCAGCGAAACACAAGATGCTTGTATTGTATGGCCAAAGAGTAAGCCAGTGTGAAATGCTTCCAGGAAATATTGCCTAATGCTTTATTTAAAAAAAAATTAGGAACACTTTTATTTATGAGGCACATATTCAAAAACGAATAGTTAAGTTGATAACGATTCCTTGTAAACATTCTCGTACAAAACTCTAACAATGTGCTGTAAAATATTAAATACAATTAATAGCTTGTATATACAATAAATCTAAACAAAGGTTACATTTCAGGCATTTAATGATTTTTTTAACATATCATTCACTTTAATGGATGAATTCCATTAAATGTTTATAAATCCTTATTAACACATAATGCAGTTGCTTTAGAATTATTCACAGGTTTATTCAGCACGTGATTTACAACGTAATGCATTTTTAAACTTTATAAGGCATTCGTTTAGACTTTATGAAATTGCTTACAAGGAATCATTACCAGTAAACAATTATATGTACAGACGTAATGAAAGGCCATAGTTTCAACACCACATATAATTGAAAACGTTGCATACCACTGAGTGACCTTTGACCCTGATTTAAATGATTATTGTCTTTATTAAATGTCATTAAATACACACACAAAAAAAACCATCCTCAAGGTAGAAATTACAGTTTGGGTGAGGTGGGGAAAAAATACAATTGGTAGCAAATATTTATAGTTAACTTTCTTTCATTTTTTTTACAAAATGAAAAGTAAAATCAGTTGCTTAGGAACAAACACTTGCAGATTTCCTAGCAATCTATATTTCATGTCATAGTAATGGATAGCTTTTCAACAAACTGTAAAAAAAAAAAAAAAAAATTAACAGCATGAGCTTTACAGCACATATATATATATATAATTTTATGTATTTATTTATTTTTACATAAGGCAGAAATGAGCCAGGAGCTGGAAGCGTGTTGCACAGATCTCAATTTAGTTGATTGTCAGTCAGCAGGGTGGAGGTGTGTGTGTGTGTGTGTTTGTGTGTGTGTGTGTGTGTGTGTGTGTGTGTGTGTGTGTGTGTGTGTACGTCTGCCTTGGGCCACCCTGCCCCCTGCACACACTCACGTTTGTCAGTTTCCTCATTTTACCAGCTGCCATGGTGATTTATGAATTTGTTCACATCCCTGACAGGTAAAGAGGATTTATTTAAGGCATAAAAGCCAGGCTGCCTCAAATGGCCTGCCCATCTCAGCTCCACAACACATTAACACAGAGGAAAAAAACACGAAAGTAGTAATTTATACTGTCCATAAGATCATCCCAGATATTTTATATGAATGTCACTTTGCAGGGTTTTATACAGTTTAAACAAAGCTTGGCTCCTACACACATAATAAATACAAAGTATTAATTATTCAAATAGTTTGTTATGAGTACAAAAGTCCTGAAATTTTAGCAACTTCTTAAAAACAAGGCCCTAATTTTAGCTTTAAAAAAGAGAGAAATCCTCTTTCGAAAATTATTATTATTATTATTATTATTATTATTATTATTATTATTATTATTATTATTATTATTATTATTATTAGCATGATTAATGATAATAATAATAATGTAATTATTATTTTATGCATTGTTATATTAATATTATTTATACAATATAATAATATAAAATAATAATAATAATAATAATAATAACAAAAAAGAAAGAAAGAAAGAAAGAAAGAAAGAAAGAAAGAAAGAAAGAAAGAAAGAAAGAAAGAAAGAAAGAAGGGGAAAATATTTTTCAACTTTTTAAAATATTAAAATGTTGTATTTTGAAAGGCTGTTGTGTACTTAAAAGTCCTGAAAGTACATAAACCATTTAAAAAAGAAAAGAAATGTTGTTTGAAAAATATTTTTACAAAAATAATTTTTTTAATATCCATTTGTTGTCATGTAAAAAAAAGAAGAAAGTCCTGAAATTACATAAAGCTTTTCAAAACACAAACAGACTTTTGCTTTCCAAAAGAGAAAATGTACTTTGGATAATAATAATAATAATAATAATAATAATAATAATAATAATAATAATAATAATAATAATAATAATAATAATAAAGTTTGGTATTAATTTAACCCTAAAGGGTTTTTTATGAATTGTTTTGCCCCCCAACCCTTTGCCAAGCTTCATTTACAAAGGCATATATAATCATATTAAAAAAAATTATAATAACCTCCTGTACAAGTGTGAACCTGTGTTCATTTATGGAAAAAATGCATTTGAATGTGATGATAAAAAGGCACTACTTCCACTAAGGGTATTTCAATATTTCAGAAACATGATCTTTGGCAGAGAACGAGACATGGCTGTACACAGACGACACAAATTCAACAGAGGCAGTAAAGTAGGCAGCCATTACGGTGTAGGAGAGCAAATCGTTCAGGAAAAATAAAACATAAACACTTACTGTTTGTCCGTGTGATACATGGGGTACCAGTGTTCATGGGGTGATACATGGGGTACCAGGAGAATTTGTTGAAGTGCATTTGGCTGCACGCAGGTGATCATAAAATACTGAAAAAAAGGAGCCAAAGAAGTATGTAAAGCAACATTACAGCGTGAAGCGCTGCTCCTTAAACGAGACCGAATGTCTTTTCATGTCTTTGGCGCTATGGATCGGAACCACTTTCGGGACCCTTCAGTCTTTGGCACAGTGTAGATGCTAACTTAGCTCTCTGGTGTTAACTGGGGAACTTGTTCACCATGTGAGGCCTCCAGAGGCAGGGAATGGAAGAACTCGTTCTGCCCGCTTGTGCTCAGGTCTTGTGGTTGTGACTGAAACACTTCTCCTTGTGTTTTGAATTGCTCCTGGACCTCAGCTTGAACTTCCCCTCTCAGCTGCTCCTCTTCCTCAGCCATTTGGGCGAGCCGGCGTTCCTCTGCCTCAATCTCCTCCGTGGTGGGGATGGAGTTCTTCTTGGGTCTGCCTTTAGGCTTTGTAGGGGCCTCGTGTCCTCCTTTTAGCACCTGGAGACACACAGAGAGACACACGATGCTCTTTAATGGGGCCGTGACAAATAAATTCCAAGGTCAAAGGTCAGTGTGGTTATTATAGTGATTAAGGGAAGACGTATGGTTAATTCTTCTAGAGAGCTTTAGTTTTTGGATGAGATGTTGACGCAGATCTGCGCTGAATCACTTTTTCATGTCTCTCAACTCGCACAATGCATACACACACTTAAGGCACACACTGCCTCTAGGCTGAAGCCTTCTCGACGTTATATATGGTGTACAGGTTAAACACCGTCTAATGGATTTTTAATGGTAGGGTTCAAATTTCTGCTCTGCAGCCTGGTGGTCCATTATACTTTTACTTTAGTTATGAAGTACAGACATCCAGATGATAAGGTAAAGATGATATATAGCATGGCAAAACTGCTCAAAAGTAACTCAGCCTCTGTGAGACATTTTAACTCCTAAAGCACCACTTGCTGTGTTATGTATACTGAAAGTTTATTACATATAATACCTTCTATATTATATACTATACATACACCGTATTGTCATAATCCTAACACAGACATGCCAATATTTACAGTTTCATCATACATTTGCATCTGGTAGTGACTACTTTCGCATTATCTAGGTTTTTATCTAGATATTAGTGAACCTCATTCATATGAGCCGGTAGAATACAAGAAGTTATTATGACACTACGGTCTCTTTTATTGGTTTTTAAAAAAGAGGAATTATTAATTACTCATATTAAGTAGCAGTCAAGACATTTCTTAGCTTTTTTCTTACATCTGAAGGAAAAACTGAATTAGCTGGCTGAACTTTATATAGACATTCTCTCCAAAATGACACCTGCCACAACTATCATACAGTTGACATGTGCAACTCAATACTATCACATGATCAGCTATCTGACATGCTACCAGATTAAAGTCTAGCTTGAGGTAAATGGGAGAAATGAAAAAGGGTTAAACAGATAAAAAATGTAGAATGTGTTTCGGTTGTTAAGTATTAAAAGCACAGGTACATGAACCGGGCTGCAGAGGGGGCATAGTATATCGTACCAATGTTAATTTTATTTAAAAAAAAAAGTATAAAATAAGATTATATAATGATCAGGTTGGTTTTAAATCCATTTGCAATTAAATAAGTGTATTTTTTATCATTTCTGCTGTGAGCACAGAGTCATCCTGTCTAAGATGGGTGTATAGATGTGTGTGGGTGTGGCAGAAATATCATCAGTATTTCTGGGAGTTTTTTGTATGCAGGTGCTGACCAGGTGAATGGCGTGCTGGGTTGGGCTACCATTATTAAAAGATATTGTTGGTTGATCTTAAGTCAGATTAGCTGCTCTCATTACCTTTAAGAACCAAATGACTAAGCGCATATTGTTAGCAAAATGTTGGCCCTAAGTGTGAAAGTAGCAGATTTGTAACATCACATCTGCTATTGAGCTGCTCCACCCACATCAGCAATGAAGTGCTCATTTTTAAGCAGAAAAATAACCGTTATTATATCAAGGCTATTCTATTGGACTTACCATTTTCTTCCATTTCATGCGTCTGTTCTGGTACCAAGTCTTGACCTGGAGCTGGGTGAGACCGAGAGACTGAGCCAGGTCCAATCTGCACATAGACAAACACACAGAGTGCAAATCAAGACTACCTGTGAGAAAATGAGCGCAAATGATTACGAATGAAAGTAATGAGGAGTGTCAGGAACTTTAAAAATAAATAAATAAATAAAAAAAACTTCACTCATCCGACAACCAGAGAAAGCAAAACTCTAAATCCTTTTGATTTTCACGAAAGATAATAGACACTCCATTTGGTTCGTACCTTTCTCGCATTGCAAAGCTGTGGGGCTATGAAAAGCACCGACTGTCACGGATTTCCCTTTCCCATCACAGTCCCCATGGCAACAAGCATCATATGATTTTGTTTTCATTTTTCTTCTAGTCCCGTCTCCACCCCTGTCCTCTTATTCGTCTGTTACTGATTGTGTTCACCTGTATCAGTCCTTTGTCTCTGTATTTACCTGTTCTATTTTCATTGTTTTTGACCCATGCCTGTGTACTTGTCTATAATTACACTGTTGCCTGGGCTCTGACCCTGATTTGCCCTAATAAAACACATACAGCCTTTGCTGCACTTGTGGTACACCAAAGGAATGGTCTGGCTTTTGGTACGGATTACTTTTAATTGGCATATTAATTAGCTTGAACGAATGCTACACAATGTTTCTGAAATTAGCAATATGAAGGGAAAGCTCAACTAAACTGAGTAAAATATAATACAGTACAGTGTAGGGCAAAACTATACCTCAAACGTTAAGACGAGATGCCGTCGCCTTGCATTGAAACACTTCATAGAGCAAAAATGAAGACACTAACCAGATCCCAGACTCAAAAAAATCTCTTTTTTGAAGATGCAAGCACAATGCTTTATCATTAAATGAGAAGATAAAAAACAACTCACTTATTTTGCATTAATGCACCAAATTACCTTGTCATACTTTTGAGTTAAACTAATGAATTTATGATTTGTCCATCCTGAGTTTGCACCTGTTAGGAATATCCAGTAAAATAATTGTAAGACCTATTAACATGGCAGCAAAAGGGAAGACCACTGATACACATCCTAAAGTCATCTGTTATCCTCCACATAAACCCCAGTGGGTGGCCGTCGCTGCCGGTCCAGATGTCCATCTACTCACAGCATAATCAGTACAACTGCAGTGGCAAATCAAAGGAGGACACATTGTTCTGTCTGGAATAGTCTTCCCAGCATGACTGTAATTGCAGACCTTCCACTCAATTCTGTCACCATTTATCTATACAGGAATAAAGGTAATCCTAATATACGAGCTCATTGCTGTCTTCAAGGCAGCCGGGCTTCCTTTGGCCACTCCGGCAAGCTTTCCATGACTAATTCAGCGATTGGTTTGGCGGTAATTTGATAGCCATGGCTGGGCCTGGACCGTTCAGAGAGCACTGTATCAAACAGCCGTGCTATCAAACGATCACACAGAGATTCCTGCCATGTCTTCCTTCAAAGTAGCTCGCAGCAGCCCGGAAGGATTAACTAGCTCTACCGCACTGCCTCTCCCAGCCAGGCAGTCAAACACTCGATGTCACTTTGATGTCAAACACATAGATCTGTTGAAGCTGAGCAAATCAGTATACACAGAGAAATCAATTGTCCTTCTCTCTCTTGTAATGTCTCCCTCTTTACATGGGCTACGATATCTAAGAAATGAAATGAGGTTCCTGTCATAAGCGGTAATGCGTAGAAACAATAACGTATTAGAACGAGAGTATTAATATAAGCCTGCGATTTGCAGCTGGAATAATTGTCGTAGCTGCTCTTATATCTTCGGCAACTTTTATTGGCCCTTTGGCTCACTCAATTTCTTTAAGCTGTTCAATCCTACTTCTGTAAATATAAAATATAATATCCTAATTACATAATATGCTGTTACCCAGAGAAATATAGCTTCTCTGGCCAGTTTTGTCTTCCATAAAGATTTTTTTCCTTGCCATTGTCGCATATGGTTGCCTCATTACGAGCCCGAACATGGACGCTTTGTGAATGAATGTACAAATAAAGCTGAAATGAATTCTTTTTGAGCATTTGCTTTTATACAGGAAACATACACCTACGTGGCACTTTGGACTTCTTTTAAACTCAAATGATTGATGATGATGATTATAATCATCTGTACCTTATGAAAACGATTAGGGTTGAATTATATAAATTGTACAAATTTGTATGTTGGCATGTTTACTACTAGTTTTATGAGGTTTTGATTATGTGGCCACTTGCACACTTTCAGATGGCTGCTGAGCTCAGGAGCCAAAAATCACAACACACAGTGACAGACAGAGAGAGAGAGAGAGAGAGAGAGAGAGAATGAAGAAACAGACCAGCAGTATGGTGATCACATCCTTCCTACACCCTCAGGATGGGGATTTCCCCCAGTTTATATTCTTCATTCAGCTGGGACTTTAATTAGTTCACTTCTAAAACTGCATCAGGTATCAGATGTATCTGTGTGTGTGTGTGTGTGTGTGTGTGTGTGTGTGTGTGTGTGTGTGTGTGTGTGTGTGTGTGTGTGTGTG
>JAQQZR010000037.1:3735801-3750048 GCA_030068235.1 Notoglanidium macrostoma | reverse complement strand
TCATGAAGCTGGGTAAGATAATGCCGATTGCATCATCACGGGAAATGGTGGCTACTTTGAAGAATCTGAAATATGAAACATATTTTGTTTTGTTTTTTTCACACTTTTTTGTTTACCACATAATTCAGTATATGCAATACCTGTTGATTCATAGTTTTGATGTATTCAGTAATGTTTTACAATGTAGAAAGCAAAAAATAAAAATAAAGAAAAACCTATGAAAAAGAGTAGGGGTGTACAAACTTTTGACTGGTAGTGTACCTTCTTAACTCACTCGAGTAAAAGTGAAAATATCTCAAAAATACTGTTGCAAAAGTTTAACCGACCATTTAAAACTAAGAATGCATAATACCAACTCTAAAATTGAGTAACGTATCTAAAGTACATTTTAGATTTTCATTACTAATAATAAATTATTGCACCTGACACCAAGGAACCGAAGAACCAGGGCAAATAAAGCTAACTAGTGATAGCTATAATATTTATTGCTTAACAATTAGCTAGTATGATCATTCTGATAATACAAAGGTTTTTTTTTTTTTTAACCATTTTGTTTATTAATTTGAGGCTCTGCTTTGGTGCAAGACACTTCCTGTGAATGTGTATCTACAAAACGTAAAATATCAAACATTTACTAATAACTACATTGTCACAATTGATAAAACTCTAGATAGGTTAGGAATTGAATCTACTTTAATTACATTGCTGTAGATTATACGGATTGAACTATTTTCTTATGGGGTGAATAGAATTTTGTACTTTTTTGTGTGTTTTTGGGGGAAAAAAAAAAAAAAAAGTACTCTGTAAAAGACCCAAATAAAAGAAACTCACAAGTACAAATACTTAAAAACGTCTTGGCCAGAGTGTAATAGCAAAGACTTCCTCAAGAGTGTTTTATTAATGGCCCTGCCTTGGGATGTCACAGAACAATTCCTTGTGTCAAACACTAAACACTGACACTAAAACGCAGACTCCATTGAAAGGAAGTAGCTCCTGGGTAGGTTTAGGAGTTTGAATCCTATCAGACCACGCTCGGGTTTTGGGGGTGAAGTGACTTCTGGTTTGATGGGGTGTATAATCCTGTGACGCCAAGCGGCTCAATCAATTAAATTGTCAGACAACGGCCAGAGACTTCCTAGTAGAGCGCCTGAATAGCGGATACAGCAGTTCTCACTGAACATTGCTTCCAGGCATTGGGATGCAACCTGATCCTGGAGATACAAAGAAGCTCAATTCTCTGGCTGCAAATGTGCTTCTGCTTTTGGTGCACGAGGCTTTGCTGGGATAAACGACGCGGTTGCACAACGGGAGCCGCTGTTAGCGGGCTATAAGCACTTTCGGAAGGGTAGATTAAGGCCTCTGCTCAGACATTATAGGATTTCGGGCGCTACCATGGAGGCCAGAAGCACATCACCACATCCTGTTCAGTAACATGAGCACTGAGGATTCAAACCGGGGGCCACATGGACCCAGATGACTTCGACATTCTGTAGAAACATCTATCTATCAATCAAAGACTGCAAATAAGTGAATGTATCTGGCTGTCATAATCGCCACTCCACACCCTGCTGCCTCTCCTTGGCACAATTACACACATTATTTAGCATAATTAAGCACAATTAACGTCACTAGTGACCCTATAATTACAGGTATTAAAATGTTCCTTTGCATTGTGTTGGGCATTTAGAAATTTTTTACCAAAAATTACTTTGTTCTTTATCCAATTAAATAATCCAATTCTTATTCTGATCAGAATTGGGTAGTTGGACAAGTTTCCCCTTGTCTGTACACCCAGTGAAGTACATCCTGTCTTAGACCAAATGTTGTTATTCCAACGCTGGAAAACATACTGCACAGGTGCCAACACTGCTGACAAGAAAATCCTAGCAGGCAGAGAAGGGAAAAAAAAAAAAAAAAACCACCATTACAAATACAAATCTCCATCTGACATTTTTAAATAAGCTAAATAATTCTTCAAAGGTTTGGCTAAACAACAGAAAATGGTAAAAGTATCTCACTGTAACAAGGGGTGAAGTGCTGCAATGCTGGAACCTATGCTGGAAGATCTATTTAAAAGCAGCTCATGTGGAAAAAATAAAAAAATAAAGAAAAAAGAAAAAAAAGAATTGAACCAGATTTTTTGAATAATTTTCAGGCAGGTTGTATCCTTAAAGGGCCGGCTCACCTTTCCAAGAATCGTCTTTACATCTTAAACTCTTTGGACCGTTTCATTCCGTTTTTGTCTAGTTATTCCACGTGTTTTGTTCGAAGCTTGACATATAAATGAAGAACAGGTTTGAGACGGGATCACGAACAGTGAATTTGTGGATGTTTTGTAAGCAGGATGACGGTCATGTGCATTCAGAACAAACGCAACACTTTGGATTCTGGGAAGGGTGAGCCGGTCCCTTTCAGAGATCAGGTAGTAATTGAATGACCGGACAGTGACACAGTAAATGATAGTTTAAAAATGAAGCTGTATTCACGGTGGAGAAAGTCACAGCACGTGGGATTCAGCCGGTAAAATCTGTCAGAAACTTTTTTTTAACAAAAACATTTTCAAAAAAATGTAAAAAGCACCGGAGAATTCTACATTTGATTATTTAAAAAAAAAAAAAAAAAAAAAAACTCCTGAGAGATCACACTCTATTTCTCATAGAGCTGCTCAGATGTACATCCCCTGCTGGTAAAGTTCATGTCCTTCATTTAATGAAGCATTCAGCACGCCGCCGCTGCCGCCAGTCACGAGAACCATGTGACCTGAATAGAGAGCTGAATCAGCACGTGTCAAATGCTTGTATAAATCTGGCTGATCAATAAAAGTCTGGAACAAAACAAGATCATAGAAAAACAGTGAATTCTTGTATTAAAAAACAATTAGAGACATCAGACATACTGGGAGCTGCACCGTGAGACTGAAAGCCGAGTCCAGAAAACTTAATCATTTGTTTTACAAGGTACACACACACACACACACGATTATAACTCATTTTCTTGTACATTTTCCAGTTCCAGTTGTACATTCACCTCTTTTGCTGAAGTTTGCAACTCCTTTACAAAACAAAAACAACCATCAGGTTAAAAATGTAATTTAAGAAAACCATATAAAAGCAAAACTGCTGGTTTGTTTAACAGTACTTTAAAATAAAAACCCCTGGCTGGATCAGTATCGTCTCCAGCGTCCGTCTCTCGACTCTCTGCGTCTGTCGGGCGGATAATCGCGGTTTCGTCCTCCTCCGCGGTCATCGTGCTGGTAGAAGTCGCCTCTGTGGCCGTCTCTCCGGTGCCGCTCGCTGCCTCCGTGCCGCTGCTGCTCTCGCCCGTAGTTTCCACCGCCGTCTTGCTGGTTGGAGGCGGGTCGCTTGCTCCAGGGGGCGGGGCTGTCTTGTTGCCAGGGGCTACCTCTGAACTGTTGCTGATGCTGCATGCCGTGCTGAAACGAACTGGCCAACTGCTGCATCTGCACCTGCCACATGTTGTTCATCTGTGGAAATGGAAGAACTTTTGCATCACCTCTGTACACCTTTAAAAAAAAAAAAAGGGTTTAAGGAACCTAATTATCTTACGTTTTAAAATGAATAAAAAGGTGGCGGACATTTCTTAAACTTAAACCACAGTGCTGTCAAATGCTCGATTCTGATTGGTCGGAGGGTGTTGATTTCTTTTCCACAACAGCAGCTCGGATACTAGATGCGGATTTGGTGGCCGCTCCATGTTATGAGAGAAAAAGGGGTCATTCTTGACCTGGTGAAGATCTCTCTGAGAAATCGTTTAACGGTTTTTTTTCCTGTGTCAGTGATTTTTAAACATTTCCTGACACAAAAATCTTCAATACAGAGTTGTTGTTTTTTTTTTTTTTTTGAAATCTTATTAAATTCAAGAGAGAAATAAATAGATACCGGTTAAGCAACAACTGCTCAGAATCGCTACGTTGTGAGCGAGAACATGAACTAACTTGACGCGTCATTCTCTAACTAATAATAAAAAAAAAAAAACAGTACAGGATTAAATCAAATAAAACATCGGATTATTTTCCTTTAACAGCATGTCCTGTCGTGTACGAGAACAACTGCCAAGTGTGAAATGAACACCAACTGCTGGATTGTGTGAACAACATAAATCCAGGTTTGAATACTGTACAGACGTTTGCGCAGCTTAAGTCATGATCACTTCATAATATCCCAGAGTAGGTTTTTATTTTTCCACGTGGCTTTCAGAGTTAATCCTTAAAATACCCAGGGAAGCCTATGGGATCAGGATTTTACCATTTCACATCAGCACCCATCAGTCTGTTCTTGACAACTCTAGTCAAGCCTTTACACGCTCCTCAGTATCATTTTAAAAAGAAGCGTTAAGGCACAGACATGACAGCGCTTACCATCGCTTGCTTCTGAAGACTATCTGGCGAAGAGAAAGATCTCTGCAAGCTCTGAGGAGGAGAGTATGATGGAGAGCTCATCTGGTCTGGAGTTCGGTCATACCTGCATGTTGCACATCAGATAAACATCAGTCCAGATGTAAGCACTGTAGTGTTGCTTATTCTGTGCAGATGTGATTTGTACGGGATACCTAGCACCACGGTGAGTGGGTGTGTTAGCTGGACTGGGGTTCTGAGAGTTCGTAGGGCTTTTCCCTTCCTGATTAACGTGACTGCTGCCTGCCACAAACACACAGAATGCAAAAACGTTACAACATACCGATATTATATTTGAAGTAAACCATGAGAAGATTCCTACCTGCTCTGTACTGCAAGTTAAGCTGCCTTCCGTAAAGTCGGATGCCGCTAAGCAGGTGCATGCTATAAGGGACAGAGACTTCGTGTTTAAAGTTCACAAAAGCGAACTGTTTTGAATGCCCATCATTGTCCTTGGGGATTTTTACTTTGATCAAAGGCCCTGCCTGCAACGAAAAATGCACAATACAAAGGCAAATTAAATATAGGGATGAAAAGAAAATCGTGAGTTGAAAAAGTGAAATCATGAAAAAAAGAAAAGGATACAGTTTAAAATGAAATGGAAATGGTTAAAAACATATTGGTGTTGAAAACGGATGCAAATGACAATCACTGTGCCTGGTTTGAGAGAGACAGCGAGACAGCGAGAGAGAGACAGAAAGTGTGTGAGAGAGACAGAGAGTGAGAGAGAGAGAGAGAATGTGTGTGAGAGAATGACAGAGAGTGTGAGAGAGAGAGAGACACAGAGAGTGTGTGTGTGTGAGAGAGCGAGCGAGAGAGACAGAGAGCGAGCGAGAGACAGAGAGCGAGATTTACTTATTGTACTACCTCATTTTTATTATTACTTTTTTTTGTTTTGTTATTGTTACTGTATTTATTTTATTGGAACTCTCATTTCAATGCTTTAGCAATACTGTACACGTTTATGGTCATGCTAATAAAGCTCTTTGAATTGAATTAAATTGAGAGAGAGTGTGTGAGAGACAGACAGACAGACAGAGAGACAGACAGACAGAGAGAGAGAGAGAGAGACAGAGAGAGAGAGAGAGACAGAGACAGAGACAGAGAGAGAGAGAGAGAGAGAGAGAGAGAGAGAGGATTTGAGGAAAGAAGTCTCAGCCAAAATAAAGACAGTGAGATGCTGTGAAGTTTCTGTTCCTTGGAGTTTCAAAACTAGTAGCCTTCAACAGATGTTAAATGTAACTGAGCTGAATCATATGGGATCGAGTCTGAATCGAATTGTATTCGGTTGAGGAGTGAATTAACTGAACCGTTACTTGTTTAATTGTTCCGTTTTGTATCGTAAAGCAAACCTTGTATCGAGATGTGTACTGTATCTGAAAGAGTGAGATTAGTAATTGTTTAAAACGTATATTAATATTTCATAATTGATTCCTTACTCAGCCAATCCCGGATAGAGCTTGAGAAACCACCAGCCAATCCCAGAAGGAACCGGGTCACTACTAGCCTATTAACCGCAAAGGGGCGGGATTTACATAAATAAGGGTGGAAAAGAATGGCGCAAATTTTCCTTAGTTTCGATTTACTGAAAACACGAACGGCAGCCATGTAAACAAACCCTAGGCCTGTATAAAAATACAGTATTATCTGATAATTTAATAGGCTAACACTAGCTAGAGTCAAACAACCGATAATACTAGCGATAAGTATTAGTTGGCTACATTAACTTAACAGTGAGTTTAAGCAAGTATTAGCGTTACAGCCTAAGTATTGTTCCAAATACACACAAGAAGCACAGCTGCACCTGCTCATAATTCAAATATTCCATGTCTATTACAGCCATGAGTGCTTAGCATTAGTTGATAAGCTACCGTTAACATGCTAGCAAGAAACGACCGCTAACTCGCCTGTAAAAACAGCTCAAACAAGAGCTCTTCTGTGACTTGAGAGTCCAAGTTTCCCACAAACAAAGTCCGGTCTGCTTCATCCGCCGTGCCCATTTTTGCGAGGTTTCAGGCCGATTTTTACTAACAAACGCTCCACGGCTCTGCGTTAGCAATCCTGTAGCTACAGACTATTGCCGGAAGTAAAGACCGAAGCCTGCCGTAGGTCGACCCCGACTGCTGTGATAAGCTGCCTCTTTGCGACATCAATGCATAATTCTCCTCCAGACCTTAGGAAGCCGCTATTTCACATTTATTAGAGCCTCTGTGAGCTGCTTAACCAGCAAAACACAACAAATATTATCTTTATTTATTCATTCAGTTAGTAAGAATGAACAAAGAGTCTATTTATATAAAATAACCACTTTTATTATTTTACCTCTGCTATCCTCAAAAAGGAGACTTTCATTCATTCATTCATTCATTACTAATCATTTGATGACTAGCAATTATCACAGCAATACTAATTGACAGGCAAATGATTTCTGCATGTTTTAACCTTCTTTTTTTGTTTCATCCATCCATCCATCCATCCATTAAATGACTAATGATTTTAATATCTTATCTGGGTGGTTTTTAAGTATTAAACATGACATCATAAGAACTAATCACTGCATAACAATTTATTGATGTCTGTAATTTTGTAATTTTAACAATTTGCAAATGTATCCATTTTAAGTCTAATTTATGTATTAACAAGAACCTTAAAATCTAATAAATACTACCCAGCAATTAAACAAACCCAGAAAATATACATAAAATATAATTAAACTATTAAAATGAAAATACACCTGTTACCTAGTTTCTTCACAGCATTTAAATATGGTTTCTATGTTGATTAATATGTTGATTAATGTTGATATATATAGTTAATAAAGTTAAAATATAGTTAAAATTAATATAGTTCATTTTTAAAGTGTGATTTCCAATTGCAAAAAAATCCTCTTCGTTTCTTCATAAAGTGACCCACTTATTTATTATAAATAAATTATTAACTGTCTTTGATATTCTTAATGCATTAATGTCAATTAATATAATCTAATTAATAAATAATGAAACTTCCATGCAAATTGTTACCAGTTTGGAAAACTGTGTTGCATATTTAAAGACTTGGTTTAGGGATTTGGTAAAATTTATACCTTAGTGATTGTGTCTTAGGTTCCACTTTGCAAACAATTATGGTACGTGATTCATGGGCATTCTTTCCTCTGGATGGTATTTCTATGACTCATTGAGAGCTAATGAAAGTGGGATCTCAGCGGTCCCAGCCAGGTGTCATTATTATATGCCTGAGTCGTGTGTGTATACTCAGCCATAAACACAAGTGATGTATTAAAGCCACTTTGAATTGTTCTGGATCCAGAGTGCAATGAAGTATTACCAACTGGCAGCTCGAAGTATGCAATTCATCTGAAAATCATAAAATGGCACCTGCGTGCATCTCACAGTCAAAATGAGCACGAGCATATTTGTCTTCCTACAGAGGCAGTTTCATTCCCCCTAATCCTTTCTCTGCTGGCTTCAGTATATGACAGTGTTTGATAGATATGCAGGGCTGGAATTAATTAGAACAGCTGCATGTGAGATGGAAGAGCAGTACGGCTTTGGTAATATAAAAGGGAAAAAAAGCCATGTTAACCCATAATTGAATAATTTGGGGGTCTATTAACTGATTGACCCCTACTCGTGCCCTATTGACCCCTACTCCTGACTCTGTATAGTTAAAATAATCAGGTACAATTGATTTTGAAAAGCGTTCTCTATCCTAACAGGTCCAACCTGTGTTTACTTTGTTATTGTCTGTAGCACTGATTTTATAAAGACAAAGTATCAAAAAGAAATATCATTTTCCTATTACTGTCGGAAATAACAAGGTGCCGTGATGCAGTTTTCCAACAACAGTGTCAATTCTTCTCATGCCATGGCTAACACCTTATATCATAACCATTTTTTTTTTACTTATTAAAGACAACAGATCATACATACTGTAGTTACATTGAATGTTAAGTGTCTGTACAACAAGGTAGTTCATCTTATTAATTAAATTATAGCAGCTATAAACACCAGTTAACCTCAGAATGTAAACTCTTCTGTCCTGAAGACCTTCTGGTGGTGGAAAACTTATTGATTTACATGCAAATGTTACACGGTTCTGACACTGGAGACTCCTTCCATGAATGCTAAAAGAACAGAAAACTTTTCCACTTGCTTGTAACAAATCTACTTTATATTTCCAGCTATCTCAGATGATCTAGTATCTAGTATGAGTATGAGTTAAAATCAGGTCGAAATGTACTTTCGGATGTACACCTGCTAGTACACATCAGATTACATTTAAACATGATTATAGAAATACATTTAATCTTTAATGTACCTCTAATCATTTGCCATTAATTTGCTAAAGCAAGTGTTGCTGCAGCATGCAGCATTAAGTACATAATGTTTATTATGAAATAATAGCAAGCAGAAAATCAGATAAGAATGTCTCGGCACTCCTTGTATTCAGTGCTATGACGCATTTATGTTTGGAATTAGAGAACCTCTTGCATTTCCAGCAGGATAGTTTATACACCGAGACAGCAGCTTGTTTTTCATGTTTCTCTAATTATTATGCCTATATTTATATGAGATATTGATGTGAGAGATATATATAGCCAGGTGTGTAATAAATCTATTGAGTGTAATGATAGAACCTGAAAAGCAGGAACAGTGCTATGGAGAACATGAAAGTGTTTGTGCAATTATTAAAAGCCTTACAAAAGACACAATTAAGGTGAATTGTTTATACAGGAGGGTTAATCGGTCCTTTATTTTTGACAGTTGGTCGAGAAAGGGCACTGTCATCATTTTTTTTTTTTTCAATTCAATTTTATTTGCATAACAGTTTCAACAACAGACATTGCCACTAAGCAGCTTTACAGAAATATAACAATTCTAGATCTAAATTTTAAATTGATAAATTTATCCCTAATGAGCAAGCCAGAGGCAACGTCGGCAAGCAAGAACTCCTTGAGATGACATTAGGAGGAACCCTCAAGAGGAACCAGACTTAAAAGGGAACCCATCTTCATTTTATATACTGAATGACACAATATGGAGGATGTCCAAGGCTGAATTTAGAATTGATGCTCTTTAAGCACAGACTCAAGGCACTTTTTCTTCAATCCTCTTTTGCTGTAGTTATTTCCTCTTCGTGTAACTGGATTGTTGAGTGTAGTTGTATATTCTAGCAGAAGATGGCAGTGTTGATCCTTACTAGTTTGCCATTGTGGTCCTTACCTACACTCTCAAGACAGCATTCATAATAACTCCACGTCCATAGCATGCTGAGCTTCTGGACTGTGTTTATTCAACAGAGGTCAGATATACAACAGGAGAAAAAGAAAGCAAAAAGAGCAAAGGGATGTTCTTCTCTTTCCTGATTCTGCCTGGTCTTTGGTCATTGCTGGTCCATTACTACTGGACAGGATATGAAAGGCTGATTGCGTGGTGTGTGGTGTTAAGTATAATTACACTCAGAATGACCTCATCAAATATTTCTATAAGTGGATAATGGACTGCTGGCGTTATGGCACTTCATTAACCTGCTGTATGTTTGATGGCATGTCCTGATAAAAATGTACCTCCATCCATTATCTACATTACTTTATCTGTCAGGGTCACAGGGAAGCTGGAGCCAATCCTAGCTGACTTCAGGTACAACCTGGGCTGGTCACCAATCTATTGCAGGGCTAACACAGAGACAAAATAGCTATTCGCACGTATGGGCAGTTGACCTATCCTGTATATCTTTGGGTGGAAAACCAGACCAGCCCCGCACAAGCATGCGGGAACACGCAAACTCCACACAAGAAGACCCTAGTCAGTCACCAGGTTTGAACCCAGAACCTTGTTGCTGTGAGGCAACAGCGCTAACCACCGCACCACCAAAACGTACTTTATTTATTATAAAGAAAAACAGTTTGTATGTTATTCCAAAGTGTATGGAGAGTTCTAACACTTTTCCACATGTACCCACTGGCCACTGGAACAGCTTGTATAAACGTTACTCCTTATAGTAAAAGTGCAATAGTAAAACATGTATACAGAGTATGGTCCAAAAGCCTGAGATTGGAAACTTAGGATTTTTATAATTTTTTTAAAATATAGAAATAATCAGAACGTTTTTGAATTCAAAAATCAGTATTCTGCACTATTTATACAAAGTTGTGACATTGATCGTTTAACTCCTTTGTACAAAAGGTCTTGAGTCTTCTCCATTTCTCAGAAGCACGTGTTCAGACGACAGTTTGATGGATCTTCGGGTGTTACACAAACTCGTGGAGTCTGTCAGCCCGAGTGCCATTAAAGCAAATACTCTGATATTATACTTTTCACTCAGGTTGTTGCTGATAATATTTTGTATATGTTTATAAATTACATTACATTACAAATGGCTTGATCCACTTCAGAGTAAGGATGATATAAATCATTAACAATAAAACTCTATTTTCTATTTGAAAGAGTACCAGAGCTATAATTTTGTTTTACATTCCGTCAGTTGAGTCTTTAACAGCTTAAAAGCATAATCTGTCAGTCGCACTAGTGTTTCATACTGTATGTTTGTTGGATTTAAAAAAAAAATGTAATGTATATCGAGTGTATTTTTTTTTTGTAGGCACATCATTTAGACTAAAGTGATACAATTTTTAATCCAATGTGTTGTGTTTACTGGCTAGGATTTTGTGTAGAGTTTTGTAAATATTCAGTAAAACTGAACTGAACTGAACAAATAACTATAATATATTTATACGGTTGTTATAACACAACAGTTCTGAATGCTTGAATCTGATTGCTCCAAAGATGCTGATGACCAAATCACAGTTTTATATTAAAGCATTTATTGTAATAAACATATTTACGCATGTGTAATTGTAGACAAGATGCAGTTTTCTATAAGGAGCTGCTTATTCAGCGATTGCTGGAAGGAGTATCATGTGTCAGCGCTTTGTAACAGTGAGTGGAAAGGCTGTGACTTCTTCAAAGTGAAGGACTGGAAAAAAGCCGGGCTTCTTTATTCCTAACTTCATGAGAGTAAAAAGAGACGTCTATAACGTGTTAGAAAACAGGAACTAGTTTGTTTCATGGATGTTCCACAAACAGCTCTAAACTATAAATGGATAAAAAGCATGACTTGTCATTCTTAGAAAATACAAAATTGCTACTTTTGGCAAATTGTCGTGATATAAGAGGAATAAAAGACTTCCTGTAGTGCTGTTACAGGAAAATCAACATGGTCAATGGATTTTTTCTTTTTTTTTCACCACAGGCTTTTCAGTGTGTTGTGATCTTCAAGGATCTCAGACTGGAGATTTCAATTAGCCAATGTCTTCTCTAATATAACTCCTGTCTGGCTGAGCCGACACTAAATGGCTGACAAGATGCATCCAAGAATACCCGATCCAGGTAGCACATCATTCTTAACAACTCACTTAAGCATACTGAGTTGTAGCATGAAGTGTGTGCACATCATTTAGCACCCAAACGTCAATCATTACACTCAGCATTATTAACATTTGAGACTTGTCTCCTGCAGGAAGGAGTTTCTTTAGTGAGACAGCATTTTATTAATTGGAAGTGGATAAATTGATGTGAGGATGACGTTCAGCCCACTGCTTCTGGCAAAGTGGGTGTGACTAAGTGTTAATGGAGTTGAGAACAAACTTGGAATGTGACTTTATATCTTTTTTTCATCCTTCATTACATCTCACTAGCTTTGGGCTTATTCATTCAAATCTATAATTATGGTTGAACACAAATAACTAAAGACACTAGAATAATTAAGTGAGACACTTAGCCCATATCTTGTATTAAATGTCCACTATGTAGGGTTTAGAGGGATCTGTTAGCAGAAATGGAATTTATCATTCATAATTATGTATTCATTAGTGTATAATTACCTGTAACTTCGAATCAATGTGTTTTCGTAAGCTTAGAATGTCCTTTATTTCTACATACGGAGCAGGTCTTCTTCCACGGAGCCACTATGTTACGCCACTACAGTAGCCCAGAATGGACAAACCTCTAGAGAACGCCTTCCACATATCCTGGGAACTCCAGGCACAAGGCAGGTTATATTTAATATAAATTTAATTAATATTAAACATATTAATTTAATATAGCTTCATGGTTTAGGGAGATGGGAGGAAACTCATGCTGATATGGAGAGAGCAATGGACACTTTATCTCGGGATCGAACAGGGGATCATTTGTAAACCTGAAAAAATCAGCACCCGTGACATTCCCTCCACCTCTTATTTATAATCTCATCTTCCATCCGGAAAATCAACAAGCATAATGAAGCATTCCTTTGTCTCTATTTACACAAATCTTTACAAAAGTAATTAGAATTTACATAATTCAATTCAATTTATTTTTATTTGAATAGTCTGTTTTAACAAAAGATAGTGTCGTAAAGCAGCTTTACAGAAATCCAGATATAGATTTGGATCCATAATGAGCAAACCAGAGGGGACAATGGTGAGAAAAAAACTTCCTGAGTTGACATGAGGTAGAAACCTTGAGAAGAACCAGACGCAAACGGGAACCTGTTATCTTCTGGGTGACACCGGATAGTGCGATTATAAATAGTTACTCTGACTATATTGAGCATACTGTGAATAAGAGTCCTTGGGTAATCACATGTTTAGGATTACAGCAGCAGTTCTCAGGTACACATCTACAATATCCAGGTGAGATTCTTCACTGAAACGAGGGCGACGCTTGGATGAAAACTGTTTTAGAAAAGTGCAGATCTTTCTATGGCAGAAAGTGCAGGAAGTTGATGAATCAGATAATTGTATTGGTGTAAAATGAAAAAAGATCATCTGGGAAACTTGTATTGCTCTGTAGTGAACAAAATATCAGGATTTCTCCATGTCACTGAGGAAATAGTGATGTTTAATTCATTAGGCAGGCATGATCTTTCTTAACTCCAATCTCTGCTACTAAATACCTGTAATTATTTATGTATCAGTAGCATGCATGAATAGTTCTACACATGTATATGCTATATTAAGGCATGGAAATGAATGTACTGTATATCATAATAAATATGTATCCATCGAATAAGAGGGCTTGTTATTTAGGACTTCAGCATAATGAAACCTATAGGTTAGCAGTTTGATGGGCGAAACACTGTTCGGTTTATCTAGGAGAGATGCATGAATTAGGTAAATTAGGTCTCTACAAAATGAGTCCAGTGTGGCAAAGGTTCATTCTAATTTTGCCATAAATACATTCCTTAATCTATAATGATAATCCATTACCAACATTTTATACTGTAAACAACCTATAAATATGACAAATATCTGCTTGCTATGCATTGATTTCAAGTTACACATATTTTCAATTTACCATATTTACTTTATATAACTTTATGAAGTTTATAGCTGATTTTCTCCAAACTTGATTTTCTGTTAAGATGATGATACGGTCAATATTTTCAGTAATTCCTCTAGATTGGTCAAACCAAGTTTAACAAATCACCCCTTATTTTAAAGATTATTAACTGTAGATTTAGAATATTCAATAAAACCACTTTTAATTTTTGTACCAACTGGACTCATATTGTGGTGACCTGCCTCATATACATCCTCTTATACTAGATCAACAGTTTGTAATTTAAAAAAAGTTACTACTGCTATTACAAATATGAATGTCAGGCTTTACTCCGCAGGATACTCCATGTCATTAACTTTAAATATATATATACACTACCGGTCAAAAGTTTGTACACCCCTACTCTTTTTCATAGGTTTTTCTTTATAATTTATTTTGCTTTCTACGTTGTAAAACATTACTGAATACATCAAAACTATGAAGCAACACGTACGGCATATACTGAATTAT
>JAQQZR010000037.1:3691208-3706917 GCA_030068235.1 Notoglanidium macrostoma | reverse complement strand
CTGGGTGACCCGGGGATCGAACCCAGGACCTTCTTGCTGTGAGGCGACAGTGCTAACCACCGCACCACCGTGCCGCTCCCCTGCAAAAAATATATACATAAATGATGCAAATCCAGTCAGAATTGAGTGAAATATTAGGGTTGTTTAAAGGAAGGGATGTTTGTAAATTTGAGGTGCACATTTTGTTCAATCTGTAGGGCTATAGCATTTGGTAACAATGCCAGATTGTGTCAGTAATTCAGAAAGCATCTCCAAATTGCACAGTTGTGAACCAGTGGGGGATGAACAGCATTGCTGTTGTGATTTACATAAGCTTAGTGCTCACTCTCGTGTCTGCAGCTTTATTCATTATGTAAATATTACTGCACAAATAATGGCTGATTGGCAGAGGTTCTTGTCTAGAGTTGTCCATAAAAGAAAGTCCAAACATTTGCATGGGCACAGGGAATGCCTCCAATCTGCTGCATGCCTCGATTTTGGATCCCTGCTTGACTTAGTTTATCTCTTATGAAAAGCTTTTCCTGAACTTTAATCACGCTTTGTGTCCCAGTTATGAAAGAAAGCCGCCCCCTTCAACACAAAAAGCTGTTTGTCTAGAGCTCAGTCAGAGGGAACAGGTTGTCAAAGAGGTGAATTGATTTGAGGAAAGGGCAGTCACATGCCAGTAACCCCTAGGCCCTTCAAAACAGTACCTCAGAAAAATAAATAAATAAAAAACTTGATATTGCGAGCTGAAAGAGAAGGGGAAAAAAATGAAAAAGTAAACACAGGATGTTAGTTCAATTTCACGCAAGAGTGAGTGGCATCATTGCTATATATCCTAATAATAAAGAGAGCGGTGACATGCATCATAATTACCTCCGCACAAGCTTGCCTACTGTGGCTAGCATAAGTATTCACCCCCTTGAACTTTTCCAAATTTTGTAGTCTACTTAAATGGAATCCATTTAAGATAATATGGTGTGAATCTGCAAAAAAAAACCAGTTGATAATATTGACATGGGATGACAATCAATATGGTTTGTAAAAGTATTCACCCCCAAAGCTGTGATTCTGGTGCAATCACTGATATTTTTTCAGACCTTTGTCCCTGATTTGTTTTACTAGCTTTTTGGTCTATATGATGCTATTTGTTTAGATATGTTTTCTAGCAAACTCTTGTGTCTTCCTGGAACAGGTATATTTATATTAAGATCACATGACACTAACCCCATTTAACTAATTATGAATATGAATATTATCATGGCAACTGATTGGATTTAGAGGCTTTTTCCCCCCCACTTGGGGGAGGGGGTGAATACTTATGCAATCACAACTTTTATACATTTTGTTTGTAATTTTTTTTTTTTATACTATGCTAGTGCTTAATGTTGTGGACAATGTTGCATTTTAATTCCAGATTATAAATCTGCACTATACGGGAAAGGTCAAGGGGTGTGAATATTTATGCAAGCAATAGAAAGACATCACAGCAGCTCCCTCCTGCTAGCCTTGGTGCTGTTTACATCAACTGAACTGTCCATCAAAGCATTTGGTTCCTTTCTCTAGCGTGCCACACTCGATCAACAGCGGTTAAAGGTGGCAGGCAGGGGCCAAGAACACCTGTCAAATCAGCAGGTCCCTGTCCTCCCTTTCCTTTCAACCAGATCAATATGGATCCAGTGGATGACACACGTAGAATGTCACAGACCCATTACACACAAATCCATGCAAATAGCAGCTCTGCAATTCTTTAGCGTCCATTGTGTTTTTTTATTTCTTTAGAAGTGTTAAGTATGATTGATGAAATGGAAAGAAAACAGTGATAAATTCGGTTAAGCTTTGATGTAAGAGCCGTACATCAATCCAGCCACCACATTACAAAGTTAGGCGAGCCTGAAAGCAAAATAGATGTGGCAAAGGGAAATCCAACCTCAAAAGACAGTCATGTAGAAAAAGGGGTCAGACAGCATTAGGTTATATACAACATGCACCAAGGAGTTAGCTGTATATGGCAAACAAAAATAAGGCATGAACTGTGACTTAGCTGACACCCTAGAGCTCAGGAAAGATATCAACCGAGATACCGCCTGAATATATATAGTACAAAAGCACAAATCTCACTGTGCTTAAGCAGCAAACATTTACTTCCACCAGCATTAAACACGACCTCAAATGTACTGATCATGAAGTGTCAATGCTTGATTCTTGTCCAGATCAATCTCCAAAGGTTCCTCATTGGCATCAAGAACTGCCAGGATGTTGCATGGAACCATGTGTGTATGGTATAAATTGGATATCCACATCCACATCATATTATTTACTGTTAACACATGTGTTCAGTTGGATAACTGTGGATTCCTGTTGGACCAAGCACAACAGCATCATGAACGGTGCTAAGAAAAGTGGTCAGAATGATCTAAAGAGATTCTAGGGCTGATTTCTTTCTAGATTGTTCAAAATACAGCATTTGTCTTCCCAGAATTCCTTCGGAGGAGAAACTAAATATAGGTAGCCTAGACACACATTGTCCAATCAAATGACAGAACCGTAACTTCAGTTTGAATGAATTTAATGAGATACCGCTTTTATACTTACCATGCTTGGTGTTGACATGAAATGAACCCAGGTGGGTGTTAAAGATTTGTAAAACTTAGAAATCAATAAATGCAGCTACCTGTCTGTCTGATAAGATATTGTCAGATATATTTCACATGATCAGATGTTTGCCCATCAGCATTCTCATTGTGATGGAGCCAAAGACATATATGGCTCATGCATGGAGCCAAAGAGTGGATGTAACCTGAAGGAAGCCACTGATTTGAAGTTAGAAAGGCAGTCCAAAGATAGGAGGTCTAAAATGGTGGGTATCATAGAAGACAAGCATCAAGTAGGACTGCACGTTTACTACAATAGGACAATCTTGCATCATGGGTTTTGCATAGCTTCTGTGATTCATACAATAACCTTGCAACAGGGCTGGAATAAAAGACTCTTGGGACCAGATTTGCTAATGTTATTGCCAGCACAAACCCTCTACTGTCTGGGTTTACTAAAAACGTGCAGTGAATAGATCACTAGCTGAAAATATCACATAGATGGAAAGGTGTGGACATGGTTAATTTTACAGCTTGGCTTATAGCATATGTATTTCTAGGAGCTTCCGTTTCAGACCGCAGAATTTGGGGGAGGAGATTATTTAAATGGATAACACGACATGATTTGCTAATGTTTGTGGTAGTCAATTTACTGCAAACTGTGCCATTATTTAATGCTTGAGATGGCTGTGATAGTTGCTACTGGAGGAGGAACCACCGAGAACAGAGTACACATGGTAGAAGGGAGAGAATTTTCTCCACTTGTGTTAATTTATTTGGAATGCCAGAGGAAAATATTATCAGAAAATATTGATTTCCAAGGCACATTATTCCTCATTTGCAGGATAACCTGGAACGCCCATGTAACAAGCTGCGCCTGTGTTAGTAGATATCCCGCACCTGCTTGTGACCCTATGCTAGATCACACTGGTCATTGTTGAAATTAACTGGCTGTGTCTGTGCTCATAAATTTGCACATTGTTAGTAGATCACCCTCAGAACTGGCCACTCCTATTGGCGTTTATTTTGTTTTTTGTTTCACGGTAATTTTCCCTGCTTAGCAAATCTGGCCCTTGTGCAATGTGACAGGGGAACTCATAAATACAATACTTTTAAGAAAACCCATCTTCAAGTCTGAGCATGTTTTTATTTGCTTCAAGATAATATGAATGCTTGATTATATAATTCACAAGAGTCTGTGTAGGTCATATGAAGTCACAGGCTGGCTCGATTTGCTAAAATAATCTCCTTTGTCACTGAGCAGAGTCATCCAAAACCAAAGTTCTTGCAATTTATGTGAAATATTTGTTGAGCAGATTTCTGGTAAGGAAAGTAAGGTAGATGATGCATTAAAAATGGCGCATGTGGCTGTGCTCCAGGGAAACCACAGGCCTGTAAATAATTCAAGATACAAATATAAAAAGACAGTTAGTTGTCAGTTGCCAGATCTGTATTTTTTCTCTCGCTATTTTATCAGGGAAAAAAAGGAAGACAGGAACTGTTTTGGCTCACCTCTTGCTGGAGCTTCCTGAGGCCATGATGGCAAAATAGCATCAGTAATAAGTGTTTGGATACACTCCCCAAATACAAAGCACTCAGTGTCTTTTAATCTGAACCTGATGAGTTGAGACTTGCAGTTTCCTTCGGTCCAGGCAGGTATCCGGGGTGAAGAGTACTCTTCTTTTATTTTCACATCTACACTAAGAGATGGGAATGGGCTTTTAGTGAGTCCCACGATTGCCATCGTTGAGCACTACTTCCACTTGGGACCAATGGAGAGTAAATAACAGGCAGATCTGTGAAAGGTAATTGAGTGGAAAAACACAACTTTCCAATTGAGAGATGGAGCTTGATAGTGCTATAGGTTAGAAGAGATTTGGGCCAATGCGTCCTGCAGATCATTTTCATCCATAATAGACACTAAACAGCCAGAAGAATGTGGACACCTGACCATCACACCAATACACGGGCCTACTATTAATTGTTTCCACAAAACCGGAAAAACACAATTCTATAGAATGTCTTTGTATGCTGTAGCATTAAAATCTTCACCTTCATTTATCCTTGGCTGTATACATGTCTTCACTTTTTCTACCCCCTTTACTTGTCTTTGCCTTTCTTTCTCTCAGTTACATCCTCCTTGTGTCCATTTCCCTCTCTTGCTCACTTCTTGCCCTCCCCTTTAAACGTCATCCTGTCTCCTGTTTTCTTTAACATGAAGTTCAAAGCACACCCTGTGCATCTCCTGTCAACCAAACATCCAGACAGAGCAACATGAAAAATGTTTTAATCAATGCCATTCGATGTGAATCACCTATCTGCCTCTTCTGCTTTATGTCACTTGGCCAGCCTTGCACGCGGATCAGCCTTATCGCTCCCCTGGCTCACGTCCAAGGTGAGAGCCGTGACTGAGCGAGGAAACTGTTCTGAGTCGATGGCTTTGGACCGGCAAAAATTTACCCTGCCATGTTGGCAAGTGGCCAGCAGCGATAACCTCAGGGACTAGTCAAGGGTTTGTCAGTATTAGGTGTGTGTGTGTGTGTTTATGTCTCCAGTCTCAATACCACTGCAAGATGTGAAGCGTCTGCCTGAATATTGTCCTGTTTAAGGTGAGATTCTCCAGAGCTCCATCCAGGTCTATGATTAAAGGCAGAATAAGCAGGATGGAGGCTAATGTTAAGAGCTCCACAGACAGAAGGATGTCAGGCTGCTCTAAACACTGCACTTCCTGTCAGGAGAGCTTTATACACCATACACGCTGCCTCAAAAAGAAAAAAAAGTTTCCGTCCCTGATGAATATCACACAGGCAGAATTTTTCTGCTGGGTGTTTGAAATGTGTTCAGATTGAAATGATGAGTCAGGATGAGCTTCACTTCATGAAGAGGTAGCTTATCATTTTTCATAGCAAAACTATTTACATCTTATGACTTATTTTAGTGGTACGGCTTTGCCTCACGTCTCTGGAATCCCCTGTTCAATCCTGAACTCATGTTACTCTCTGCATTTCAGATGTATGTGTGGGTTTTCTCAAGGGTTCCCCTGGTTTCCTCCCAACACCCTACAAAAACCAGGAAGTGGACTAGTCACTATCAATTTCCCCTTGGCATGAATGAGTGTGTGAATGCAAGAGTGTATTGTGCTGAATGTCATGAATTACTCATCTCAGCACATCACAGCTGCTAGAATAAGAAGCACCGGTCTCAGTTTAACAGATGCTTTTGTTATTGTTTTGATTTCATTTTCTCCTCCACGGTTAGCTTGCAGGTTTTTCTTTAGTTCAGTCTGTTATCTGTTACCATGTTCATGTTCCTGCCTCGCACCCAGTACTCACAGGATAGGCTCAGGATCTACCACAGCCCTGACCTTCTTAATGAAAATGTCAATGAATGGGACGGATGGATCTATGAATGGATGGATGGATGAAGGAATAAATAAACTACACTTACCTTGCTCTTAAACAAAAATACTGTGCACTCTTCTGTCCACCTTTCCAGAGCTAAACTAACCTACAAAATTTAGTAACTCTGTGTATAATAGTTCTTACTACATATCTTCTTTTCCAAACACACCTCTCTATGATGTTTGCCAGTGCCCCAGTATACTAATCACCCCAGGAAATGACCCAGTGTGATACGTGATACAATACTCCTGAAACCTGAGTCACCTACAGGATCAGTCTCTCCATTTTTCATGCTCAACCATTCTCCTCAGCTCTCCTATTCTCCTACTCTTTGTTTTTACTGATCTCTGTGAACCTAGTAAGACCTCCAATTAACATCCCAGCACAGGGTCAGTCAGAAATAAACGACTACGGATAGAAAGTGGGGGGTAGAGACAGGTTTCTTGCTTCTGTCTCCTGCGTGCCAGGCTAGATGTCAGGTATTTTTAGGTGCCACCTGGTCTGCAGGTCTGCAGCTTTTTGTAGAAGTTTTGGCTGCTCAAGACAGTATCAGGTAAAAGATTATATTAAGGATAATTTATACATTTGGTCCATATCTGGCTGATGGTCGCATCATAACAAAACAGTTGCTGAGATGACATGAGATTTTTTAATAAAGTGTGGTCAATTTTAATTATACTTTTATAATGTGTACACTGACATATATGTACATATATATAATATGTATTGTAGCCATAAGTATTTCATGGCTACAAAATTTCAAGATGTCAATAAATTTAACTCATGGCTGTAATATTCATATAACATTCATATCTACAAGAAACTTCCTCTGTAGCCTCAATACTGTATATTTCTGGCCACACATTATCAAACCCTTGCAGGCATACTAATACAGTAAAATAATCAACAATGGGGTGGTGTGATGTGGCCTGGTGCAACATCAAGTTACTGTTACCATCCAGAAATGATTAATTTTCCTAATTCCCCAAAGCTTTTATTCTTCTTATATCACCGCAACGAATGACACAATATATTATTTTGTCCGTATATACACAGTTACATTTAATGTCATGGAATGTCAGTGCTGCAAGTTAGTTCCTGTTATCACTCACATTACAGCATAACGTATAACCAGTTATTCCTTCATAAGGCAAAAATTCCTTGAGAGAATGCTTGTTGTGTTACGAGAAACTGGAAACCCTTCTATCCTGACGAATGTTATAAGGCAGTAATACTGAAGTCTCCATCCATAACAAAACATTTATATGTTTATTTTTGTTAGATTATGTGATGCATCCATCATACACACACACACACCATACTGTATGCATACACTTATTTTACAGATATACTATATTAGCAGCTAATATCCTGGCAACTTAGCATAAGCATTATGACCTAACAGAATGGAAATTCATTCATCGTATATGCAGCTATGGATGAGGTCCATGCACTTTGGCACTGCTTCTTTGCACCTTCTCATCAAAGAGAGAGACAGCAGGAATAAAAGGACATAGAAATAGAGCAGATATAGCGAAGGCTCTTGCTTGGATCACATTGACTATGTGCTGCAACACCGCAATTAACCTTTTTGTCTCACTCAATTTCATTTACAAATGATTCTCTTGTGTAAACAAACCTGCGGATAAATCTGCTCCTTCTGCCCAGTGTATTGATACAGCAGAAAGAGTCAATCTTGGACATATTTAGTGACAGTGTCAGTGTTTATTCTCATCTATTCTTATTCTCATGCATCTCCAAGGTGTCCAGCTAACCACTTGTGTTCAGACTTCATTACTGCCTACATCACTTCCATTAGAAGGTTAACACACTATGCACAGTTGTTACGTCAGTTCAGTCACGAGACACACACCATATTTGTTTAGCATGAGCTAGCTAAGAAAACAAAAAATGGTTCACGAACTAATAAACCTGTACAGGCTATTCCAATCCTATTCGATTGCTGTTGAGATCCATTTTTTGAGAATTGTAACCAAAACAAGCCCCACATTCTGCATCAATGATGTAGCTTCCTGCTACATCCTTGTCTGGGACACATCAGGATGCATTAGCTTACACTACATGCGATATGTGGTCAAATGTGTCCTGGACCACCTCGGCTAGTGGTTTGAGTGGATCCATATTGAATGTGTCTTGTTGGTCATTTACACGAGTATTTAGTGCTAACACCCAAGACACATTTTATAACCAAGCGTAAACATGATCAGTGGCTGTTTTAGATTTGATCTCCAGCTGGAGGTTTTTGTTGGGAGTCTGCACAGCACTACAGCATGAGTATTCAACTACCTCTTTTCCCCGGACATGTCCTCTCTTTGAGACCTGGAAATTGCGTCCGGCCGGGATTTTAGAATTGTCCGGGATTTTGAGCTGCCTTTACATTCGTCACGTCATGGGCATCTCTCATAAACTAGTTACTATCCTACACGCCTATTCAGTTCCACTCGCGCTAGTGGAGCCAAGAGATAAGTGAGCAGGGGGGGGCTGAGCGAGGTAGCAGTTTTGGGCTTCGAATATCCCCCCGATATCTCCCTGATATCTCCCTGCACGTCCTCAGCCTACCGCCATTGATTGCTCGTCTTAACCTAAAAAAAAATTAATTGCTCAGCACCGCAGGTAGGACCAATCACTGCCATCAGCACCGGTTTCCTTGGTTACAACAAGCACATGGCGCTCGATATCTGCAGTGCAATATGCTGAAACGCCGTTGTAAATTCACTGACGATTTACAAACAAAATCCCCGTGCATTCGTCTCGGTCGCGATGCATGAGAAGCTGAGTTTTCCTTGCTATTCTTCTCTCAGGCTCAGTTATTAGAGATGCAGATTTCAGCAAACAATTAGTATTGTTAAAAGTGCCATATAAATGAATATATAGTGGAAGACCTTTCTTTTCTTTTATCTTTATATATGCCAACGTTCAGCCCCTACCCACACACCTCCGTTTCCCAATAGAGCTGAATGGAACCAAGGTCCCGCTGTGACCACAAATCCCTGAGGTAATTAAAGGAGAAGGAAATGGCTGAGCTCTTCATCTTTTGGGTAAAGGGCTAATTGAAACACTGCCATCAAGCAGAGGTCACCCTGTCGCTCTCCTCAACTCGAGAGGGCTCTCATGCTTGCCATGTTTGCTAACCTTAGCTCAATTAGGACTGAAGTGCCACTCATACTGTATGGCTGGTTTTATCCTCAATTTTGCTGCATTATTGAAGCAGGGCTATACGTGGTTGATTGAAACAATCCTCCTTCCAATGCCCACCCAGTGTACAAGAAAAGCTAATTACACTAATAGCACCTGCAGGATTCATTTTGTCCTGACACTTTGAGGAGTCACCGAGTCATTAGAGCCATGATTCATGGAATCCCTTCCACACTACGCCGTGTGGGGAATTTAACCTGGGTGAGAAGAAATAGCCTTAATGAAATATCCCCCCCCCCCACAGTGCTCCCAAGCTTAATATTTGATCTAGCAAAACTCCCATCACATGCAGCTGTATTTATACAACACCCAAACAAGCTCTCTGTGATGACTTGAGATTGAGTTCAATTTTAATGACTAACACTAAAGGGATTATGTGGCTAAGTTTATTATTAGCCACCATTATTTAATATTTTTCATTTGTTTTGTTGCCTGTTCCAAATGACTTTGCCCGAGGGATACTCCAGGTAGTTTATTAATTGCACACACCAGGTTCACAACTCTCTGGCAGAGGAATTTTTCGGCTGTAAAGAGTAAACAAACCGCTCAACCATATCCTCGTTAGGCACTGCAGTAGCATCGCTAATTAAAGCAGCCTTACTCACTGATAAAGTGGAGGCTTCTGTTTATGTAAATGAAAAGCACATTAAACAGGGACGGTTAGAACCGGCTTAGGACAGAGGATAAGGTCAAAGAGGACAAAAGACAAGGACTGAAGCTGACCATCCACACACAGCGCACGAGCTGATGTGGTAACCAAAACCGCTGGATCCTGTGCAGCACGGCCACCACCACCATCCTCCTTCTTCTGTCCTTCAGGAGAAAACAGGGAGAGAAAATCAATAAGCCTTTATTGTTGCTTGGATTCCACACATACAGTGAAGAGAGACAGAGAAAAGGGAGCTTAGAAGTGTTTACTAGATCTTCTGTAAGCTTGGAAAAGGAGGAGTCAGGAAGTCACAAGTGTCTGGAAAAGATCAATAGGAGAGAAAAGCAGAATGTGAGAAAGGCAGATGGCTGACTGCTTATATCTCCACGACTTTAAAGTGAACGTACCATGCTTTGTTCTTCAGCAAAGCAGGCATCTGATATTTCATCATTGGAAATGAATTCCCAGTTTATTTATTTATTTATTTATTTATTTATTTATTTTCAATCAACCGTCGTTCTTGTCTCATTCAGGAGATCTTACTTTTGTGGACAAGTAATAGAATTGGTAATAAAGCATTGATTCAAACTGTTGTTGCCTGCGCAAGTTAAACCGACCTTTGATGGAGCCACTTTGTCTGAAATAGAAATGATAGCAAGGGGTAATTACGTCCAAGGACGAGAGAAGATGAAAAGTGAAGCGGCGTTCTCTTTAAGGGCAGCTCGCCATTTAGATCAAGCAGGCCGAACGCTTTGAAGCAGAAAACATCTAAAGGTATATGGAGGAAATTGTGTATGCAATGTCTCTCTGTATTTGTGTTCTGGATGTTCGATTCCTTATGGAGGGGTAAAAGAAAAATGTCAGAGAATGATGTAGCCAATTCTGCATGATTTCTCCCCCTCCATAAACATCACTAGTGTCACTTACACATGGTGTGAACTGTGTGAGTTAAATTCATGCTAAATGGGTGTTTAATAGGTATCTGTTTCAGCGGCAGTACAATCATTCCCACAACGCAAGGTTCAAGTTGTTGCTTTGTACAGTTCAGTGCAGGTAAATAACATTGCATATTGCAGTCAAATACATTACTGATGCCACTAGATACTAAAATGATAAGTCCTGAACAAATCATCTGATATAGGCATGTTTTTTTATCTTTCTCTGTAACAGGAATGAACTTGTGCTACAACATGAATTACTCATTACTGTAATCGGAATCACCCAGCTTTGTAATGGGAATGACCTGGTTATGTAATTGGAAGCTCTCATCTCTATAATGGGAATAACCCCACACTGAAATACGAATGTAACAGGAATGATCTGGTTATGAAGTGAGAATGAGCACTCTGTAATAGGAATCACCCAGCTCTGTAATAGAAATGATCAAGTTCTCTAAAAAGAATGAATCATTGCTGTAATGGGAATGACTCAGATCTGTAATGGGAATGACCCAGTTTTGTAATGGGAATGACCCAGTACTGTAATGGGAATGACCCAGTACTGTAATGGGAATGACCCAGTACTGTAATGGGAATCACAAGGTTCTGTAACTCTGTGTCATCTATGGACGGAGCTGTTCCAGAATGAATGATGCATATCAGGGCCCATAGTAAGCCTTTTTGCCTGAGGTGGATTTCTTTGCCTGGAGCCATTCTCGGGATTGGAAAAGAAAATCTCAGTAGCTCAGAGTCTTGCTCAAAAAAGCAATTTTTATTGAAGTTTCAAAATGACAAATTCTACAGTATTCTTTAGAATTCAGTAGAAAACTGAATTTGCAGTTCGCAGTGATGTAGTCTTAATGGATCACAGGTATACACTGTACTATATGGTACAACCCCACGTCCAAAGAAGTTGCTGAGTAAGTGAAAACCGAGCATGATGATTTGCAAATCATGTAAACCCGTATTTAATTGAAAATAGAACGAAGACAACATATCAAATGTCGAAACTGAGAAATTTTATTGTTTTATGAAAAACATATCTTCATTTGGAATGTGATGCCAGCAACATGCTTCAAAAAAGTTGGGACGGGGGCATGTTTACCGCTGAGAGGCATCAACTATTCTTTCAACAACACTTTGTTTGGGAACTAAGGAAAAAACAGTGTTGAGAACAGTAATTTATATAGACATGTGTAAATTACAAATAAACTCCTAATATAACAAATTTGATTCAGCTAAGCCCTCAGGTTTGAATAACATCAGTGCTAAATTCTTGAATCTGATTGGTCAGATGCTGACTAATTTTCTATAACAGCAGCTCTGAGAGTAATTCGGCTGCAATACATTAGCATTTGAAGAGTAATAACTCGTACATCATTATAGGGACTTACTCCATACAATCTAAGGCTTATAATGAATAATTTTTAAAGAGTGGTTATTTAATAAAGAAAAATTATAATAATAGTTGCTGAAACTTTCTGTAAGGAGACAATTATTCATGGAAGGAGTCTCTAGAGCCAGAACTGGCCAGAACAGTGTCATAGTTAGTAGGATTTCCGGCAAGTCTTCAGGATAGAGAAGTTAGCATTTTGAAAAGCTGAGTTTTTGTTTGTTTGTTTGTTTATTTGCCTTATTAACTTTGAGAGAGAATAAAATTTTCATCATATCACATCATATCACACCAGCCTATCGCTAATTATTTAAGAGTTTTATTCCTTACATGAATGTTTATAATTACAATACTCTAACACTCGAATGTTGTATATACAGTATAATGCCAAAAACTAAATACACCAAAGATATAAAAACATGGTGCCTTACTTTCAGTGAATCAGAAAAAAGGGCTTATAGGCATTTTATATAGACATTTTAACATGGGCTATAAGTTAAACATCAAGGACATTGCTGAATACATTTGGAGTTAGGAAGCTTAAGAGGGGAAGGAACTCATCTACACACTTGGAACTCGCAAAACACCGAAGGACATATGCTTTAAACTTCTTAGAAATGTAGAAATTTACATATCAACTGGTTTCACCTCCTACCGCTTCAGAAGCACTTCGCTTGCATATTTAATGAAGGATTTCCTCATTTTCCTCCTGAAAATCCACCCTCTGCATTTGATCTTTTAGGATGTTGGTTGGAAATGCTGCCTCTTTTGAACTCTTAAGCTTTACGAGCGCCTCAGCGATACTTCATTCTGCTCATGTAAGCATTGTGGTCATCTTTCACAGAACTCAATAATCTCCATAAACACATTTTATGTTCGGAATTATAGATGAAGTTTCTATTACTGCAACTCAATTAAACAGTTTAGCGTGAGATTCTGTTGTTCAGCTGTTTTTTTTTTTCTAGATATTATTTTTAAATAGATGCTGCTGAGGCAAAATGTGAAACGGGCATGACAATAAAACGAGAATGAGTAATTGCGAAAACACCAGAGAGTACATCATTGGGAGGGAAATGCATACAAGGCATTATTTCAGCTCAGAGGGACTGTTGAACAATCATACTTTCCCATTAACTAGTCAAAGCCTGCAGAGAAATACCATGTTCTAACACACACACACACACATGCACGCACACACACACTTTGTTTTTAACCTTTCTATATATTTTTTTTTTTAAGTGCTTTCTTACAGTGATCAGGGAACCCGAGGCATACATCTACAGTACTGTACGTCTGTGTGCATCACAAAGTGAAGTTAAAAGCTAGATAGACTTAAGTAAGACAAAAGAAACCTTTTTCATCTTTCCATTTCTGAACTGCTCGGCAAGTTTCATCTCTCCCAGCTCTTTTTTCTCATTTTTGCCTGCTCTTGCGATATATTTGAAGCGGTAAGTCAAACACACAAAACTACAAAGAATTTTTTTTAGGGTGGGCCACACTTACATTGTACAGTTCTTGTAACTTTTTGTTCTTGAAAGTTTTTTAAAACCACAGCTTGCTAATTGCTGCATAGCTATATTAATTGGCTGTGTTCTCTGGGTGCGAGGGCTGGCATACTCTCTTTCCTCTGTCAGTCACAGTGATGTAAGCCAGTGGTAGGTGTATGTGAGCTCATGGAAGCATGATCACTAGTCTATGTTCACATTACCAGGCTGAGGAGATGCAAATCTTATTTTTTGCCTTAATGTGACACAGATCAGAACTTCAATTCAGATATGTCTCACTGTCATGTGGTCCTAGATTGGATTTGTGGCCATACATGAACGAGAACAGATCAAATCCATGTGTCTGTTTGCCTATACGCATGCGCTGAGCTGGTTCGTTTCTCGTACTCACATTTTCTTGGCCAACAATAGCTGCGAAAACAGCAAAAGCTAGCCGTCTGGCCTTTTTCACGCCTTCTCAACCTGATCACGTACAGCTGCAGTCCTTCAGAGCAAAATATGATGCCAAGCTACGTGTCTATTTTGTCAGTTTTAATACCACCTCACAAATATGACATTATTTGTTGTTGGTGATGCAAATGACTTCTGCAAAAATCCATCAATGTCAGCAGGCATGATGTTTCGCAGCACAGATGCGTTCATATTTCAGTTAGATACAGGTCACTTGGAATTATGGACATGAACCGTCAAGATCCGAATCAGAGCGAAAAGTTGTGATTGGACAATGAGGCTTGTATTTTATAATTCTCTGCTTCAAGATTAAAACAGATGCCTTTGTGGCTCTAGTTAAAAGTGAATTGCCAGACCAGAATAAAACATATCTACTTGCAATGGACAAGTTTTCTTTTATAGTCATGAACTAATCATGAACTGCTAAGCATTATAGCCTTATGTCTTTGAGCTTTGTAAGCAAGAACGTTTGTATAGATGGACCTTCAAAAAGTTTGATTGAATACCCCTGGCTTATTCCCTACCAGATATTATGAATTTTCTCAAAGTAAATCAACAGAATATATCAACTACAAAGCAGTCTGTCTCAGTTAACTTAGTAAGCGTGAAGCATGTTTATATTCAACAGGGGACGAAAGCACAGTCCTCTCACTCTGCATGAGCATAGAGGAACATTTTGAGCCCACTGAGACCTGCATGGTTCTGGTGGCCCGGCCCACATGGCCGCCTATTTATAGAGCTCACACAACAGGAAGAGAAAAGGGGCCAACTCTACCTGGCAAGCTCCACTGCAGTGAAGATTTTAACACAGGAGAAATGAGGACTGATGGAAAAGATAAGAACACATCAGGATCTGACTCACTCTCAATATGTGTGACATTTACCAGAATATGAAGTTGTCCATGAGAGAGCATTAGAATTAGGACAAACCTCTATTAGGGCAGAATAAATCTACTGAATAGTTCACACTTTATTAAATATACTAACTCGTACAAAATGGATGATTCCATAATAGTATAAAGATATTACATTTCAAAAGACATTTTAAACATAATTAAACACAACCTGTGCGCATGCTTCAGACAGCTAACTTTTAGCTAACTAGCTAGCTTTTGCCGAAAACAGCATTTTTCCCCGTCCCAGTCCACTATAACAACACTTCACCTTGAAATATATTCATTCAAATGTCAATCATCTTATTTTTGCATTAACGTGAGAATCTATTTACTAGCTCATGCATGAAACATTTTCCATGACTCACAGACTTTATTCCCAGAACATTCACATAACCCTGTTACCTGAAAACATTAACACCCAAGTCACATTTTCAACAGAAAATTGCATCAACCAGATTTTCCTGAGGAGATTTTATTGTTTTTTTTCTTTATTTTCAATGATATGGTGATATTGGCTGAAAAGGCCATTTTGAGTACAACCATTTTATCCATATTATAGACTGAAAATAAATAATCGATTAAAAATTCAAAGTAAATTATTAGAATGCGCGGCACGGTGGTGCGGTGGTTAGCACTGTCACCTCACAGCAAGAAGGTCCTGGGTTCGATCCCCGGGTCACCCAGG
>JAQQZR010000037.1:3677491-3687598 GCA_030068235.1 Notoglanidium macrostoma | reverse complement strand
CGAGACGTGTCTTAGAAAACAGTGCACTATATTAATATATATATATATAGAATTTCTTTCCTGACTCTTTCATTTTCTCTTTCTTTAAATTCTTCTTCTTTTTTTTTTAAGATCTCCTCTAGCTTTCTAAGCTCCTCTGCTAGTTTGGAAATCGTGTGTGGGTGCTGCACTTTCACTTTAACACTTTCCACTAATGAGGATTCGAATACAGCGGCCATTAAGCCGAAAATATTGTTCACTGCCATTAGACACCGTCCAGGGATTATCGCCTTGCTCGTCAATCTGATCCCTGCTGGCAGAAGGAGCAAGGAAATGACTTCAATATGAAGCGTTCTGTCTCATATTAAAGGGGAAAAGCCATTAATGAATAAGCTGTCACAGGAACCAGTTTTTTAGAGCGGAGGGTGCAGAACAGGAATTCATCACATGCACAGATATACTATATTTTATACTGTATTATCATTATACGACCATGTGAAAGAGAAATCTCAGTTTTTAATTTCAACTGAATAATTATAGACCAGTAATGTCCTGCCAAAGTAAGGAATAAAACATGACATTGGTTAATCCTGCCAAAAATATTAAATGAACGTCTTGTTACAGAAACTTCACGGTAGAAACAATTGTACGTCTGTCTTTGTTTACAGTACTTTTTTTATCTGTTCATTATTAATCTTAAATTAGATGTGGAACATCTGCTGTGTAAGCTGTTACTATAGAAACAATAACATGTCAGAATGATGAGTATGTGGAGCAATCACTGTATCTGTGCTTGAGTACTGGTTTATCTTTCTGATCAAATATGTTTATTTTCTTCTGTATGGTGGCAAAAGGAACTTATGAAACTGTTGAGACTCAGTCACTGAAATGGAAATAAGATTTGGATTCCTGGACATCGCTGTGCGCTCTGGATTTGGTGCTTAAAGACATTATTTTTAAGGCAGATTTGGGTCAAGATGGGTTATTTTTAAGTGTTGGCCCCTTTAGCCAAAGTTTGCGAGCCACAATAAAAACAAAGTACATCCAACAAGTGATATGAAGCAGAAACGACAGGAAATTTCACCCCTACCTACTACATGTGCACACTGAGCAATCTATACAAGGTGTCAACTAAGATTTCTTATTTTCAACATATCAGATTTTTTCTGTGATGTCAGCTTAGCTAAAGATCAGCTAGAACATGAACTTTTCACTTCTAATTTGGATCACGTTCATTCCAGCAAGTCAGCTTATATAACCATTAGAATCTGATCAGGCAGAGAGGAAATAAATATGATTTGAGTACTGGATAAACATAGATAGTTAGATAGTTCTGGTGATAGTCCTGGTAAGACCAACCCACATCTCCTCCATTGCATCCAAATTTATCTTAGTAAACCGCAGCAGATGCTAACTTCATATTTCCATGTCCGTTCTGCTTCACATGCCAAATCCCTTAATTGGTTTTCCCCCTTCTCCAGTAATCACGCCTGGATTTCATTCAAACTGCACAAATCTCAAGATAAAGAGTGAGAAGGAAATCCATTCTCAATCTGTAGGGAATCATATAAGCATACTGCTAGGGCTGACACCACAGTGGGACGGCAATTAATTCCATGGCACCATAGATGGGAATGAATTTCACCACCTCTGGTTAAGCAGTCCTCATTTCTGCTTGTTCACTTTTTCTCCCACTGTGCATGCATAGGCATAAAAATGACAGTGCTTTCATCAAAAAAGACATTCACAACAGGAAACCACTTACCAAAGAATCCAATTACCCAAGCTACAGGACTGTGAGATACTGACAGTGAAGTTCTGAGAGTTGAAAGGTTCTCAAACTTTGAGATGAAATCTTACAAGTATTAAGGTAAGAAATAAAGAAATTACTGCCCGTTTGGATGATTCCCATTGGCGTCCATGGATTATGAATGAGAAATAACTGTGAAGTCTCAATATGAAATCCATGAGGCTTCACGGTGACCCCATGGTTCCCTAGTCTGATGCTGGGGTGCATCCTTGAGAAATTATGGCAAATATAAATAGGACACCATTAAAAATCCCATAATGTCTGATGGACTCACATGAAGTGCACTTGGCACCCCCTTAAACCTACTGGGTATTATATAAAATCTAGGAGGCAACATGGTGGTGCAGTGGTTACTCTTGCCTCACAGCCATCAGGTTTCAGGTTCGAACCTGCTGGTCAATCTGCCTTTCTGTGAGGAGTTTGCATGTTCTCCCCATGCCAGAGTGGGTTTACTTTGGGTGTTCTGGTTTACTCCCACTGTCCAAAGACATGTGGATTAGGTCAACTGGCTACTCAAAATTGCCCAAAAGTGTGGTTGTATGTCTCGCTGTGCCAGCCCTATAATAGACTGGTGATCTGTCCAATGGGCACCCCAATTCTCACCCAAAATCTGCTGGGATTGGCTCCAGCTTCCCCGTGAACCGTGCACATGCCTATGCGGTATGGAAAATGAATGACATGTAGGATATTCCAATCTTTCAATTTATAGTCCATACGATACTCAGATTGAATTTTCTGTATATGAATGTAGAATGTAATGTATATATCACAATAATGATTAACCCAAAGAAATCACTTAGAGGTCTCAGAAATCAGACCATATTCCAATTGATAACGTTAAATCCAATAGGAATGCCACAGAAATCAGACCATATTCCACTGGGAATCTGTCACATTTCCCCACTCAGTGCACATCGCAGTTCCCAGCTCAGCTAGCACCGTTTATATGTCATGTGCTTTTGCTTACATTTTGTGTCCTTGCACAGCACTTCAATATCTGGAAGTCTGTAACATGCAGTAATGAGAAGCAGGACTCAAGTCGGTGTACTCAGCATGTGTTTTATTATGGCCAGTCCATGAATAATCTTTGTAGACCAGACTGAAGGTCAAAGAACTGGCAGGAAGTATCAAACAAGGAATATCCCTAATCAAAAAACATGAAAATGGTTGAGGGTCGAAACCAGGAAACACAGAAAGCAGAAAACAATCTCACGCTTAATATCACAAACGTACATTGAGACTTCACATTGAGACGATAAAGAAAAAGGTCATTACAGGCCAATGACAGGAAACAGGACTAGAACAGAAACAAAAGCACATGGTAATGTGAACAAATAGGAAAACTATTTAACTTAAAGATTTAACTTCTCTTAACTAAGCCAATTGGACTTGTATATATAAACCTCACACATGCAAAAGATGTACAAATGCTTGGATTTATATTTTATTTCCTGTATTGCCTTTAATCAGGCAAAAATCTCTTCTGATATCAGGACCCCTCTGTATATTGTATCTATATGTTTTATTCTATTGTCCTCAAATCTGCTATTTAGTAGATGTGATCTATAGTATCATTTGCTATATTACAATTTCTGTTTCCTAGTAATATGAATTTCACTTTTATTGCTATGAAACAAATATTAGAATGATTGATTTCAATGAAAGCCATTTGTGTTGTATTTTCTATTATTTATTTGATAGAATTTGAATATGAGAATTCCCAGATGATACCTCATGTTGCAAAAGGCAGCCCATCTGAGGCCTAGCTTATATTGCTTCGTTTCCTGTTTTTTGATAACTTTCTTCACTCGTGAATTCCGAAGCACACAGGACGTCATTAAATCACGCTAAAATATTATCCTTGGTTCTTATAATTTTGTCCTCTTGTGTTTGCATTTTATTTCGCACACTAGAGAGGTATGATTTATTTTAGTACAGATACCAGATCTACAGCTAAATGTTGGGGATATTAGCAGGCTCGACGGATGTCAGAATAATTGGCTTAGTGTAACACGCAAGAAGTCAAATGAAATGAAAGAGCCATTTAAAGTACCACAACTGTGCAGTATGTGCCACAATGTCATTCATACTTAAAAGCATCGCAGAGGAGCCTTATACATTAACGTGGACTCCATTAGTGTGCAAGGAGGTGTGTTTGTGTTAGCAGAGAAACTAATGCAGATACATAACTTAGCAAAATAAGTTAGCAAATGAGCGTTATAAAGTAACGCCAGACAAGACACGAACATCCATAAAACACAATGAAACTTTCTATTAGATATACAGATACTACCGTATAGCTACATTGTCACTCATACTAGTATTGCAGAATGGCATCAAAACCCAAAATGGATGCTATTATTGAATAAGAGAGCATGTCAGTGGGTGTGTTGGCTAGCAAGCCAACTTAGCATATTAATGCTTCAAATTAAGTTGGCAAACTAACTTAGCCAATGATTCTTAAAGATAACATGCAACAAATTCAAACACATACACTCCTAGGCAAAAACAAATGAGGCAAACGCAGTATTGCAGAACGTTAAGCTTTTAATAGTCTCAACAGCAAATCACTGGGTAGAAAATGAACAAGAAGTAAATAAAGCGCTCCTGAGACATCGGCCTTCTTTTGTTGGTCGATGCTCGTTGCTGAAACTGTTGTGGGGAAAAGCTGGAAACAGGGAAGTTCACTTACATAGTCTTCTGGTACACAAAGAGAAAAGTTTTTAAATAGGAAAATATTTAAATATTTAAATGATATAAAACTGAAACTAACTTGTCTGGGGGTTCGAAATTTTTCAAAATATCTCCTGTTTGAAGACTTTAACATCGGGTGGAACAACATGGACTCTTCTTTCTGTAAAAAGCCGTCTGCAGGTTTACCCACAAGACGTCAACATTTAAAGGAAATCAAGGGAAAAGCTGCACCACACCACTTTACTTTATCTATCGGTTTCATTCTTGCACATTTTCCTGACCAGTGATTTCCTGTTCAGACCATTAAAGCTTGATGTTTTACAATACTAAGTTTGCTTCGTTTTTTTTTTTTGCCCGGGAGTGTATTTCTCCAGAAAGTCTTACAAATTTTAAATAATTGTTTCGAAAATGTGAAGTGAACTCCCGTTCACTCTATCTAATCCCTCGTGCTAACTCTCTTGCACAATATTCTCTCATTTTCAGTCAGTTGTAGTAAGAGCTTCTCTAGTTGTGGACACAAAGAGTAGAAAAGAGCAGAGCGTGTGGTTGGAGTTAGCGCTCCGATCTGTTTGCCTGGAGCCTTAGCTCTATGTGTTTACTCATATTAGTGGAAGTGTTAAAGGCAACAGAGCGAGGGAGGCCAGCTATTTTTACCAGCAAGCCTTTGCCTTTGCCCAGTATCCACTCATGCCTGCCCTACACACACCGCCGTATGTGTCCGAGTCCCAAGATGACACATATTGGCGTGCAAGACTGCAGACTCTCTCTTTCACTCTCTCTCTCTCTCTCTGTGATTCTCTAGTTGCACATTTTAGGTGATGCTAAATGTCCAGAAGTCAACACACACATTCACACTATTCCCCATCTGTCTGCAAGGTCAGACCTTTAAAAAAACCCACACAGCCTGAAGAAGTAGAATGAGTGCTTCTGGCTCAGAGCTATTTTAAGCCTTTCGCTTTATGTGCATTATGCTCAGTTTAACTTGGAGGTGCACAGCTAATGAATGCAGCAGCTTGGCCTTTAAATAGCTTCTATGCCGAAAAAAAATAAGGAAGGAAGAAAGGAAAACTGTACTACAGAAGATGCAGTTTTAATGGACATTGCAGAGCTAATGCAGAGGTGTTTTTAATTTCCTTTTCAGCTAAGAAAGAAGTGTAGAATTCCGCTTTTCCTACGATACAGTATGTAAAAGATTCCCGTAGATATTTACGGAAATTTATCGGCTGCTCGGGTTGCCAGTAAAGTGATGTAAAATTTGCAGTGATAAAATGTAAGATATTTTCAGTAAAGTACTGTTACGGAATTTAAAGGGACACATCATATTTGTAGGATACAACTAAGCTGAAGAGTTTTACTCAAGTACAGTTGCTGGGATTTGAACTCATGACCATCTTATTTATTAGGTCAATGAGCCGACACTGATTAAGGACCAAAAGCAGTGATTCAATGCAATATTTTAATGCAGTTAATTCAGTGTTAGAAATCGTTGACTCAGTGCAATCCTGTTGCAGCGTTGTTGTGGTGGATCACTGGTTAAGGGGTAGATTACAGCACAGATGGTTGTGTTCAAATCCCAGGTCTGGCATGGTTAGGTAACACCCTTAACGTTCAGCTTGGCTGTATCCTGCATCACCAGAAACAACAAGCGTGCTGAGTTATGTGGTATTTTATATAACATTAAGATATTACAGCACTTTACAGTAAACGTAAATATACAGTTGTTTACTGTTAATTGTACAGTACTTTACTGGCAACCCAAGCTGCTAGTGAATTACTGTAAAAATCTTTTTACAGTGTACAACAAATTATGAACACAATCACACGTTATGAAGCATTCATAAGTCATTATATATATTGTTATAAGTATTTCTATAAAACATTAATGTTTAACAGAATGCATTTTAAGTAGTAATTATAAGTTATAATATCCAGTAACTAAGAAATTCAGCCCCATTTTGCGTCTTTTAACAAGTAACTTATAGTAATTAATATATTTGGTTTCTCATTTCTGAGTGTAAATTTGATTAGATTTATATATCTAACTGTTATATAACATGTATAACAATTTAACATGTATTTGTGAGGTCTTATGTAAAGTTGCACTGGTATTATGGTGCAAAGTGGTAAAGTTTTGCATAACGTTGTGAAGTTTAGTAACATGAAGTAAAGTTGCAAAGGTTTTTGCTGTAAGGTTTTATAATATGTTGTCAAGTTGGACTGTTCTGTAATATCTTGTAGAGTTTTGTATTATGATGTAAAGTTGTAAAGTTTGCAAAATAAGTTATATAGAGTGATTTCTTGACAAGTCTTCTAGTGTAATTAATTTATTTAAAAAAAAAAGGTCAGGTCTGAGAATGCAGCATGCAAATTACCAGGATAAAACAGTTAATTAAGATAAGTAAATGGTTTTCAGTGGTGACTTACAGGATCTCTGGAACAGTTTCAGGGGGTTTTTTAGTCCTCTGTTTCAATAACGATGTGCTTTGGGATGTTCTTTTTTCTAAAAAAATAAAAGAATACACCCTGAAGCTTTAATGCAAACCTGTATCATTGCTGAAATCATACTGTTAATATTTCTCATGGGAACATTTAGGATTTTATTGCGTTTTGCCCCATTTATGGAGGTTTGGCACTGCTGCTCGGCAATTCTGCCAGTGGGATTTGGAATTATCATGCATTCTGCATTATTGAGTCTTGTCAAATACATTAGCTTGTACTTTGGCATTAATAACAGCCCTCAGCCCACTGCTATTCACATGTGTCAGTATTCAAGCTGACTAATTTGGCTTTAAATATCTGGTGTGTAATAACAGTTGGGGCCCATCTACTGGATTCTTTCAAACAGTAATTCAAGAAATAAGCACCTAATCTGTGCCCACCGATTTAATGGTTCTGTGTCTACTCTGTTATTTCTAGTGGTCTGACAAAAGTAATTATACTCACCATATGGCGTTTTCTTTTCGTTATTTTGACGAGAGTGTGGAGGTCATTGGGCCGTGGTAAAGTTAGCTTTGTTGTCAAGACAACAGCATACCGATTGTGGGCTTTTTGCTTATTTCATTTTATGTTCTCTTTCTTGTTTTAATCTCATTTATTCTTGACAAGCAAGGTGTGTATGTGTGTGTGTGTACACATGAGAGAGAGAGAGAGAGAGAGAGAGAGAGAGAGAGAGAGAAATTGCGTGGGTAGGCTCACAGAGAACCTTCAGATCAGAAGATCTATATATGTGGATAATATAATTACCACTGTATTTCTACAATTTGGTCGCCAATTGTGTTCCACGGATGTATACATGTGAAGGTATCACTCGACTACAGTGTCATTTAAAATAACCTGCGTGCATGTTTCAGATAAATAACTTAACACAGTAATAAAACCTACACGATCTAAGGCACTACAGCAAACACCTTGAATTTGAAATACCGTATACTCATTATAATACATTCAACACTTGTATTATTTTTATGTTACTCCATTAATGTCTCATGCTTGGCACATCCATTCAAAGTACATTTCAGTCCCACAACCCTGCTACCTGAACGCTTTCATCCCTATGAATTATCTTGAATATTCCAGAGATATGTTTGGGGTCTTATGTTTGGTGATTACAAAGATTTTTTCTTAAGTAAATGTCATAAGGTTTGGTATTAAGTGGAAGAAACCTGGAGTAAGATAGAGAGATATAAGCTTGAAATCCCCTGCTACTCTGTGTTTAATCAGGGCTGTGTCAAATTCTGAGATAATATATTAGTATTATTGCATCATAAATAAAGCCAAATAAATATATGGTGTCCTGGAAGTGTTGCATTGCAGTTGCATAGTCTCTCTCTCTCTTTCTCTCTCTCTCTCTCTCTCTCTCTCTCTCTCTCTCTCTCTCTCTCTCTCTCTTCCTTTATGGCAGTCTGCTGTTCCATTTCCTCATGCAGCTACATGGAAACAAGTTAGAATATAGCTTACATAGCAGCCTGTATCAGTAGATAACTTCATCCAAGCTTGAGGTGAATTTAATAGCTGGCATCGTGCTAGTGTCTGTCTGCAGGGGCTATGAATTAGTGTGTGTGTGTGTGTGTGTGTGTGTGTGTGTGTGTGTGATGAGCCGGAAACATGTACCTGCAATCAAACACAAGCTGCAGTGAGGGTTATGATGTGTATAAAAAAATCACTTCAAACTGACAGTGAATTAAATAAATATATCCCATTGGATGTATTATATACTATTTATAAATAGAACTAACATTTAATGATGCATAATATGAAATTAGATTTTTTACAAATTATAGTAGAATTAATTCATGTATTCATTAGAACGCACATATTCAGTGCACTAGTGAACTGGCTACTAATAAGCTGTGTATTATTATTTAGTATGTTTAATATTTATTAAGAAAATATTAATACAGGGAAATAGTCAACATTGGGGTGGTGTGAATAAGCAGAGTTGGTGTTGGTATTTTCCTATAACAACATGTCCCCAAGTGTTTTATTCCTCCTGTAGCACAGCAATAAAGTTACAGCTTTCGCTCTGATACAGAGTAGTGACACTAGAGATTTGTGTAGCAGCTGGAACTGCTGTCAGAGTTGCTGTTATAGAAAATGATTCAACACTTTCTGACCATTCAGAATTGAGAATTTAAGCTGAAAATCAAAATTCACCCATGATATCATATATGCTTTGATTTTGTCCCTTTTGACTTTGTGACTGTGTCTCGTGAAGAAATCCCTGTTTGGATTTTGTGCTAATACAAAGCTACACTGCAGCGTCACAGTTCCATACATCTGACTTTTATCCTCCTTGGGCTTTCTGACCTCTGCAGCCTTAAATTCAGAGTTAAGAATCTAAAGTCCCATAACTCTGCTGCCTGTTTACAGCAAATGTCAAACGTGTCAAAATGGGGAAAATTCTGTCTCATTCAAACAGCTCAGCATATGTGCTTACTCTCTGCAGAGCTCATTCGCGCCTGCTGTTACAACAAAATCCCTGCAGACCCAATTATACTCAGTCTGTTCTTATATTTTCACATACTCGAAGGCTTTCTCTGTCATATTATTTCTATGTAGAGAGCTGAATTGTGCGACTGACAAAGCAGCCTGGAGCGAATACATGGTGTGAGCTGATGAGCAAGAATGTCCTGTTCACCTCAAGTTATCTGTCTGCTCGGAGCCTAAGGTGTGATTTAAATTTTATGAAACTATCATGGTTTATGTGTGCAGAAATCACTAGCATTAACTGCCAGCATCATTGGTTTAACTTCTTAGGAATCATTTTAGGAATAATACACTATAGGTATATGTTAAAATAACTGTGAATTACTGTTACATCCCTGAAGTCGATCATTTTTATAGAACAGCACATTCCATAGGCTTTATTACGCTTATAGATACAAGTACTGTATATAAATATTTGCTAACAATGCTAACCGTTTTTAATTTAATAATGAATGACACATTGTATTGTGGCGGCACGGTGGTGCGGTGGTTAGCACTGTCGCCTCACAGCAAGAAGGTCCTGAGTTCGATCCCCGGGTCACCCAGGATGCCTTTCTGTGCAGAGTTTGCATGCGTGGGTTTCCTCCGGGTGCTCCGGTTTCCTCCCACAGTCCAAAGACATGCAGATTAGGTCAACT
>JAQQZR010000037.1:3654601-3668176 GCA_030068235.1 Notoglanidium macrostoma | reverse complement strand
AGAAAGAAAGAAAGAAAGAAAGAAAGAAAGAAAGAAAGAAAGAAAGAAAGAAAGAAAGAAAGAAAGAAAGAAAGAGATGGTGCCTGCAATGTGCTGAGCCAGATATTACAGAATATCAATCACAATGCTACTTTGCTACAAGTTAGATTTAGAAAAGTACTACTAGACTATAAAGTCAAATCACTTAAAGGTTGTTCAGTATGAGCAGATTGTGACTAAGTGTCCTTGGATGAAGACAGTTTTTATATTTATATATACTGTTGCAGCAGTTCTAAGGCGCATATCTACAAGATCCTGGACAGATTGTGCTTGTACACTGAAGAAAAGGTGAGACTTGCTTCAAAACTTTAGGGTCTTTAGGCTTTGTGTGAATAGAGAATGTGAAATGTACAAATTAAATGAGTCAGGAGTAGCAGTCATGAGATCTGGTTAGTGACTGAAAGAATAAGGTCTCAGGTACAGGCAGTGGAAATGAGGTTCCTTTACAGGGTTGCTGGGTTTACTCCCCGGGAGAGCCTTGAAATCATGATAAGGTGGTTCAGGAACTACACAAGAACCTTACAAGGATGCCCCTCAGTCTGCACCAACTAGATCTGCACAAGGCATGACACAGATTATGCCGACCCTGGGGCACACCCAGGACCCTCAGGAGAGATTAAGGGCCAGATTTACTAAACATGGCAAATTAGCATGAGGCAGCAATAAAACAATGCCCATGGGATTGGCCACTTCTGTGAGTGATTTACTAACAGTGCACAAATTTATGAACACAGATGCAGCCAGGTCATTTCAGTAATGACCAACGCAATCTACCAAGAGCAGCGCAGATTAGCAAAGGGCCGCACACAGCTGTGGGCAATCTAGTAACAGCGCCGGTGCAGCTTGTTACTTGGAGGTTCCAGGTTATCTTGGATTTCCTCCAGCAAGTTAAGAATAACGTCTTCTACCATAAGCGCTCTCCTCCTAGCAGCAACTGTCACAGCCATGCCAAGCGCAAAATGGGTTAAGGCATACTTTTTTACAGCATTACGTAATGGCACAATTAGCAGTAAATTGAATACCGAAACCTTAGTAAATTACGTTGTATGATTTATTTAAATACTCTCCTCCTCCAAATTTGTGGTCGGAAATAGAAACTCCTACAAATACATATGTAACAAGGCCAGCTGCAAAAAATAACTGTGTCCACGCCTTTCCATCGCTAGCTCCTCACTGCATGTCTGTAGTAAATCCAGACAGTGAATGCCAAATGAGGGTTTGCACTCAATCTCACAATTGGCTTGGGAACATCTGGAAATCCCCCACATGGAGCAGGAATCCATGCAGCTGCAGAAAAAAAAAAGTCTGGGCTGACCTGCGCAGCCTGTTTCCACCACGAGTTCCACTAGGAAAAATGGAAGGAGGATGAATATAAATGAAAAAAGGAAACATGGATATTTGTATAAATATCTATTGTTCGGTGTACCACTCTTTCATTTCTGTTATCATTTATCACAGTCACTTCACATCTGTAATAATATCATGAATAATATGATATTTTATTCAGTACATAATTCTGGACCATATACCTTCCCTTGTCCCTTATCACATGAAGGTTTTGTGAAAGTTTCTAATGCAAACCAGTCATGAATAAAACAAAGCAAAAGAACAACGTGGACTGTTTGAATCCAGCAGCGCTTTGGCAGAGTGGATCAAACATCCTTCTCTGCTCACTGCAATCAGAGCAGAAGCCAATGACAAGGTGTCCCTTTGCTCTTCCTGTCCTTATGACTGGCTCCTTTTCTTTGCAACATGAGAGACAGCATATATTTTCTCATGCCACATGAGTGGTGATAACAGATTAACAGGTACTAGTGACATGAGAAGAGGGTGTGATTTTTTTGTTATCGGGTTAAAAAGGGCAGGACCTTGAGGAGCTCCTGGCTACATTAAAACAAATGAGACTGCACTTTGCTTACTCATAAACAAACATGGAATGCAGATCAATAAATTGTGAGGCCATTGCTGCCTGGAGCCCTCGAGCATAAATCTCAGAAGACCGTCCCTTCCCTCATTAAATTACAAAAGATCCATGAGCCGTGAAACTCGAACGCTGAAGGATCTTGGCAGCGAGCTAAAAATAGCTCCTTGCACAAAGAGATGCGTATTGTTTCCCAGGAAGCCTTTTAACTTTGCATCAGTCCTTGGATGTCGGCTTGGATAGGGTCACCTTCCCATGGCATGGGCGTATACTTGCAGGCGTGTCTTCCTACTCCAGGACCAGGATTTCTCCGCATCTCCATCAGTGCTCTTGATGCCCATTTCAAAGCAATTAGCATTGCAAATTGCATATAGCACATAACTATGAAATGTTCTTGACTAAAACAGAAGTTATGTGATGTTAAAAAAAAATCATGCCAATTGCACTTTGGATAGATTGTGTTTTCATGCATTGCCCAGCATATTGATGTCATGGAATTAAATAGCCTCCAATTTTCCAGTTCCTCTCACAAAGGTCACTGGCTGACGAGGTTTAGCACAGCATTTTGGTAAACAGAAAACTAAATTTACTGTCCAGTTTCACTTTTTCATCCAATCCAATGAATGTTATAGTTGGATTTTAGGGAATAAAACCCATCTGTGAGGGCTCTGTATTAGTACACTATATCACACTCTATGGCCAAGACTACTCCATCATATAACTGTAAATTCTCCTCAACTTCCTTTATAAGCTATTTCCTTGTCAACCGTTAACTCGCACTCATGTAAGGAAACCCCAAAGGTACAGACAGAAAGTACCAAAAGCAATTATAGGAGTATCAGAACTGCCACGTTTTATGCATTTTGCATAACAGCCCTGCAAATGTAACATTTTTGAGTATGCTTGAGTATGCTTTTTCATAATAAAAACCGAAGATGAGCTAATAAACATTTGGGCATTTTTTTAAAGCCGTCTTCCTCCATCCTGCCTAACTAATGTTTTAGTAGGTGCTTTAAAGATGCTTGCTTTATGTCATTGTAAATGGACAATGTTTTGGGTGAAGTAATGTGACATAAAATTTATCAGCGTACTTTATGTTTGACTCCACAAACATTAGACAAGGGTATAGTTAAAATCAATAAACGGTATTTGTTAGGGAGGCCACCAAAGATTTTAGGCAAGAAAATGGCAAATAAATAAATAAATAAATAAATAAATAAATGTGCTTTCAGTTGAAAGAGGAAGAAACGCAGGTTGTAAAAAAAAAAAAAAATAGAACGTGGGCCTCGATGGCTCATGACATAATTTGAACACGTCTGCCTTTGAATACGTCTTCAGATATCTCAAAAGATATTTTCTTGTTACTGTTATTTTGTAGTTAAAAGCATCCTGAAAGACCTTGAAAAATCCCAGAAAGGAAAATAATCCAATCAGGATTTTTTCCTCCATGTTGTCTAAGCCCATACTGCAAACAAGTCTCACCCATTGGTTTGGCCTTGGACACAAGACCTTTACATATGACTAATCATCAACATACTGTTTATTATGAAGTGCAATTATGCATAATACACACTTAGCGTATGAGCCGTGAGCTTCAAAAAGTAGATCAATGAACGAAGCTAGACATGTTAGCATGACCCTGTTAAAACAGCAATTAATTACAATAAATTGCTGCCACGGTGGACATACGATTAGGTTTAGATGTGGGTTTGTTGTCAATGGCACAAACAGTGATAAGTATCAATCTGACCTCATGATTACTTTCCTTTATGTGAAATCCAATGAGATTTGCCTTTGAGCCGAAACTACTCTCAGAGCTGCCGTTAAAGAAAATTAATAACCAATCAGACCAATCAGAATCAAGAATTCAACAGCGCTGTGCTATAACAAACCACGTGCTGTTATTAACATTTCTTTTTCTTCATAGCTTAGTATGTACTGAAGGCCTGGATTAAAATACCTGAACTTTTTAACCTTCTTTGGTGCGTAGAAGTGGAAGATTGACTGCCAAAATGTTTTCCCATTGTGTCTGGTCTGACTTGTACATCTGAGATGAAAAAAAAAACGAAACAAAAAACGCTTTGATAGCAGATGAATCTTGACTAGATGTCCCTCGTGTCGTGCTCTGTATCACGTAGAGCTCCTTTGAGAGGTGCTTGTTCGGGATCCTTTACTGAGTGCAGGGCTGCTGGGTAAAGCAGAGCTGCCATACATCAACCCTCAGCCTTATTTAGAAAGTTCACAAAGAATTAGAAATGCACTCTGCAGTTAAAAAATACTGTTAAAATTAAGTAAATCATATCAACATGGATTATAGCTAGCAATAATATGTGCTTTTTTAAAAATTATTATTATTATTATTTCTGCTGCCTGTTTTTCAATGCTGTGTTCAGTAAGCTGTGTCCTGTTGTGATGCAGGTTTGGTGCTGACAAACTGCCTGCCTTCGAGCTCTGACAGATTGGACAACTGATGTTATGCTTTCATCAGTCACAGTTCATGGAACGGAAAAACCCATCACACAATCCATGAATATACTGATGTTACATACAATGCATTTGAGTTATCAGTTCCTGGTTTTCATCGTGCAGTGTATACAACATTCGAATTTTACAGCTAAAATTGAACCATGTATAAAAGCAATTTTATTAATTAAAGAATGATACTTATTTTTCCATTTATAGCTACATTTAATGTTAAGGAACATCCAAGAAACAAGTTACCGTTAACATTGTAGCAGCTATAAACAGTTCTCATTTTTTCCCACTGTTAAGTTAATGAGGCAAAAAAGTGCACGTGGTCATGGAAAATTCCCTGTCCAGAAGAGTTTCCCAAGTTTAAAAAGCTTCCAGCTTTACCTTCATGACCATGACAAAGAGGTGACGCTTTTTTTTTTTCTTTCTTTTAAATTTGTTGACTTAGTACTTACATATTAAGGGTATCAAGGGTACATTCAGGCGTTAAGGATGTGTGGATTGCTGTCCATTCTTCCCGTGAAAACCTCAAATGAATGATCTTTCTTATTCTATAGAAAGAGATTAAGTTACGGCTCAGATGTGTATCAATTTGTCAAGCATACCTTTAATAATGGAACCCGGAACCCAAAGTTAATCTACTAGCTTTTAAATGACTTTTTAGAACAAGCGCTTTAATACAAAACTTTCTGACCAATCAGAATTGAGCATTTAACAGCTGTTTTTAATATATTTTACACACTTTCAATGCATAAACTGAACAAATTCATGATTTAATCCAGCCATGAAGCTTTTGATTGAATACAAGTAGATATCCAAACCTGGGCCATGACTTTAACTCTATAGGATGGCGTAAGTGCTCAACTTTATTATTTTTTTTATTGTTTTCATTGGAAAAAAGGGACAGAAATCTATGAATGCATTATACACTGAATACATAAAAGCACAAAGACGACAAAATAAAAACTATGTGTTGGTTTCAAGGAGTCATAAATAAATCATCCACTTTAAATACAGAAAAGTTGGTGATATGATATTGTTGTCCAGCTCTCAGTACTTGGACATATGAAAGACAGTCCAGAGTATAGTTAGGAGGAAAGTGAACAGGGACGTTGATGAATGTGTGTATGTAAGTGTGTATGTGCACATAAATTTTTGTGCTTGTGTGTATGTGTGTGTGTGTGTGCAGTACTGTTTTAGATGAGGAAGCCCAGCGCCGGCAGGTTGTTGAGTAAGAGTCGAGTTGGGTATTAATGTGACCGGAGACTGTGCACCACTGCACTTTCTCTCTTATTCAGCTTGTTTACTTAACACACATCGCCCGCTCACATCTCAGCCAACAAACCAAGGAATAAATAAATCACGAGCCCACATTTCCTTAAAGGGAATAGAGCTGTGTACCGTTGCTTCTCTCAGACACAGTGCTATTTAAGGAAAGCATACATTTCCTAAGTGAACTCAATTTTCATGTCAATTCACCTGCAAGCAATAATATATATATATATTATTCTGGAACTATTTGTTTTGGCAGATAATTTAAGATGACTTGAGTTGCTTACATCTGTACGGAGAATTTCCACATCATCCAGGGAAACAGAGTTGGATTACTGAATACAAGGGAGGAATCTTTCATTATGGTTCCTTTGCGCAAAGCGTGCACAACCTATGCATGCCAATACACACCACTGCGATCCACAGGTGTTTACATTGTTAAACATTCCCACATAATGGCAAGCAGTGACACTCAGTGACGCACAATTGTTGTGAATAAGCTGTGAATGAGTTGCGCATTAGCCACATCAGCGCACTAGTGTATCGTTTCGCCACATTTTTTTAAATTTCAAATATCCCAGCATGCCCCGGCACGCACACACTTGATACTACTCACTCTTTCATGACTAGTTCCATTATTGACATGTAACAATGTGTGTTCCTTCATGCCACCTCTGTGTGAAAGTGTCAGGACTGCTTTAGGCTGTTCTTTGACATTAGCTAGCTTTATTTGAGGTTATTCTTTGACAATTAGCTAGCTTTAGATAAGGCTACACTTTGCCATTAGCTAGCTAACATTAGTGAGTTTAATTTTGTGAGTCTGTTCTCTGATATTAGCTTGCTGCTCTGGCTAGCTGTAATGGAGGCTATTTTCTATCATTACCTAGCTAGCTTGGCTAGTTGTTATTTACTAACTATTTATTTAGATGTTATTAGATGTTATTCACTAACATTAGCTAGCTAGTGTTATGTTAGGCTATGCTCAGACATTAGCTAGATAGCTTTATGTTAGGCTATTGATTAAAATTGGCTAGCCAGCTTTATTTTAATGTTAACTGGCTTGTTTTCTTTGGCAAAATTCTCTATCATTATCTGTTTGTGATTTTTTTCTTTCTTTCTAATATTAGCCAACTATTTTTGTTAGAGGGTTAACAATACACTTCTGAGTCAGTGGAAGATTCATTTATTCATTGCAGACTACTATGCTTGCTTTTAGTGTTAACATTGTACAAATACACTCTTCTATGAGGAAATAAAAAAAAAAGCAAGTCAGTATATAATTTGCAGCATAGTTTAAAGGAATTGTCCAGCCTGCAGGGTCTTCGTTTTCCTCACACCTCCCAAAAACATAGTGGTACTAGACTGGGGTCTTTAAATTGCCACTAGCTGTGAACGAGTGTGTGACTTGTTTGCATGGTGCCCTGTGTTGGACTGGAATCCCATCCAAGATGTATCTCTGCCTCATGTCCAGTTTTCCAAGCATACATTCCAGATCCATAACAATGCTGAGAAGGAGGGATAAAGTGACTGCTGAAGATTAATGAATGAATGAGCAATTTTGAAGGTGTGATGTCATATTTTGTGACAGTATTTTTATTTCAGCATTATACCATTATTTCAGACATCCTCATCATATTATATATTTTTAAGTTAAACTAGATTTCATTAAACTTGTGCATTTGCGAAAGCATATGGCAAACAAAAGCATCTGTCTGTAAGACTAAACATTTGTATACAGCTGTTGTAAACAAAATCTGTCTAAAATACCAGTTTAGGAACATCTGGCGTATGGATATCTGCACAGAATCTTTATTAAGACCCAGAACTAAAAAGAAAATGCTCCACATATCTTCTTTTGAAGGAAAGCATGTAGAATGTGATTTGGGGAGGTTCTGTATGTGACTGGTTCAGGATTTGGTTTTTGATTTTTGCAGTTATGTGTCCCAGTGGGAATGTGTCCAATGGTTCAGTCTGTTTTAATCCAGTTTTTTTAAATAGTACAGAACCCAAGAGAGTTTTGCTCAAGATAAGTCGAAAGTTCCAACACAATTTCATGAGAATGCCAATCAAGAGGTAATTAACATGTTCCATATCTTTTCTTTTTACATGTTGTTCTCATTTAACTCGCTCAAAGGTGCAACTTGCAAGATGTGAAACATTCTACCAAAATTGGCTTTGTCCTGCAATTAGTGTTAAGAGCTCACTACCTGGTGCTCTGATCCATCATGAAGCTGGCCAGGATTACTCAAAGAAGTTACTGAAAATGAAAGTTTTGGCCATATAGTTTGCACGATGGAACCATCAGACCTGGACAATCCATTGTGGTGCTTTTTTTTTAAATGTCTTTCAAACTTAATTAATAATTGCATCTAATAGGCTTTGAAATAGAGTTTATAAAGTGGGATACAACAAACAGGTTTGTCCTTTAGACAGAGTGAGAAATGTATACAAAAAAGGTCTTCAGTTTCATGTTCCTGGAGAACCCCATGTCCTCAACACTTCAGTGTTTCCCTGCTCTAACACATACTTCATCCCAGGAAGAGTTGCTAATTAGCTGATTAGTTGTCTCAGCTGTGTTGGGAGAAGGAAAGACGTTGAAATCTTTAAGAGAGCCGTTTTTCAGGACCAGGCTTGGAGACCTGTGACTAGTGTTTATTTCCCCAAGCCACAGAAACATATTTGCATAGTGTTGCAATGCTGACTACATGAAAATGAAAATAAAGGGTGTTTCCTCCGTTAATCCCTAGCATGCATGCTGTGACTAAAGTCGTGTCGTGACGCAGAAAACGTCCCGTTGATTCGCGCTCAGCCCGGTTTAAACGATGCCAGTCCGCAGTCCGTGCGCGTGCTGTTCGTGATTTGTGTCCATAGCTGTCCCGAAAGCCTGCGCGAGAGCTTCGGACTCTAGAGGTCTCCATCCTCCTCCAGCATCCGCAGCCGCGCGCTCCAGTCCAGAGCATCAGCTCGTGCACTCAATCGGTGGAAAGGACAAAACGTGTTTCGAGGGAACCCGAGAGCTTGAAAGGGGCGCTTTGATTTCTCGAGCAGGACGCATGGAAGCGTCCCGGGGACGCGGCTTGGTTCCTTAAAGGCGGGAGGAAAGAAGAAGAAGAGGAGGAGGAGGAGGGAGATGGATTCGTCTTTCACAATATCTTAGCTACGCTGTCCTTGGCGCGCTGGTTCTACCTACATTTCTCGTGCGTGCACGTTCTCTCATCCGAAATAGTGTTGTTGAATTGTGCGGAAGCTTTGGCGCGCCGTAGCGCATTGAAGTGCTCTGTTTCCAACCCCAAAGGACTTCTGTCACCTCCGTGCTGTGCCGCGATGTCTGCCTCATTCCGGTCCTTGTTCCTCGGTGAGTAAATCTGCCCAAAAATGCATTTTGAAATAAGGAGGGGAAATGCGCATTTGTCTGGAGTGTATGATCTGTGCGGGACAATGAGATTTCTCTCACCGCACAGAGTCTGTTTGCCAAGTGATGGATCTGATGGCACGCACAGTGGCATTTCACTCTCAGCTTTGAGTTTTTAAAGTGATTTCTGAAGTGATGCACTTTTGTTTTGTTTGTTTGTTCCCTGTCTTATGGTGCGTCTGAAATTCTCATGTGGGAATTCATTTGAAAAAACGGAGGTCAGCCGTGTGCAGTTATTGAAGTGACTCTTCCCCACCATACACACTCACGCAGGGCGTCTCATTTCGAAATGAACTCCAGATGCGTTTTTGTGCCTGAGCATTCGTTTTAGAGCCTTTTGTTCGCCGAGAACAAAGGCAGCACGCGCCGCCTAACTCAGGTTTCTGCATTTGTGCGTCAGTGGAGTGACCCGAGCAGCGCGAGCTCTGCTTGCGACATAAAGTGAGATGCGGAGCCGGGGTTCAGGGCACAAGCAGGGCGTTGCAGAGGAAAGTGTGCGACACAGTGCGTTTTAACGCACGCTGTAGGCTATTTAACGCGTGCACTGACACATGGATTAGTCTGTGCGGAATTGTTGCATTGCACCCTCTCCAGCACTGAAATCACTGCAGCAAACTTTGTTCCCCTGAATAGTGGTGGCTCGTGTCTCTGAAAGCCAGGTGAAGGAGAGGCTCTTAGCGCTGTCGTGTCCCCGAGATTTATGACACGCACACTATTAAAATTCCTCGCGTGTTCTCTGCGGCGCGCGAAGGTCAAACACCTCCTGGAACACCTCCCGCAACACACACACACTGGCCTATCACAATCACAGAGCTGTGGCAGGAAGATCCTAAAAGCAGGGTTGGTTTATTTTGTGTCCTCAGTGATGTTTCAGGTGAGTGATGTATCACCAGGCCAGCGCACACCTTAAGAACCACGTGACGGGGTGTTGATGTGAGAACTTGTTGAAGGACAGGTAATGCAAGAGCTCCAGTTCCATTACGAGACCTGTAAGCAGAAACAAGGACTTGTTATTCGTTAAGTCTGGGTTGCTTCATATGCTTACGCTCTGAGAAGTCAACTGTACTTGTTCCTTGGCTCAGAACTCAAACACTTTATTGCCAGCATGAACAGACATCCCAGAATTGGTTGTGGTTCAGTGCCAGACAGGAAGTACAGGATAACATTACAGGACACAATGAACAATATGTAATACCTCAAAAGTACAAGAGAAATGAAAAAAAATGAACACACACACACACTGTCTAAACATATTCAAGCCACTCGGTTTACATAACATTTGCAAATGACTGCCAGTGTGTGATGAGACAATACACTCAGAATAACGGGCAAATTACGCAGACGTGCAAGAACAGAACAAAAACCAGAAGCACTGTGAGATACTATTAATTGACTATAGTGCAACAGTTACTGTTGTAGTGTAAGTAGAAAAGGAGAGACAAGGAATTGTCCCTGTTTTAACGGACTCCACTGGGGTTATTTGACACACTGAGTTTGTTAAGAAGCTGGACGGCTACAGAAAAGGAGCTGTGGAGATGGCATGTAGTGTGGCGGCGATGGAATTGAATTTCCTCCGTGACGATAGTTTGGTGTTTGCCTGAGTGTGTGGAATGAGCCACAATCTTTCCAGCTCTTCTCTTTGCCCTGGTGGTGAACAGTGGTGGGAGCTGACAGCCGATCATCTTCCCAGCTGAACAGACCACTCTGCAACCTGGTCTTGGAGAGGGACGAGGCAGAAGGAAACCCGATTGTGATGAAAGATGTCGCGGAAGTCTAAATGATGGCAGAGTAGAAATTCACCAAGATACGTCATGAAATGTTGAGCTTCTTCTTGCTGGCGTAAGAAGGAAATGGGCGGTTCCAGCAATGGTACATTGGTCGTACCTTTAATATCTATGTGTAACCTTTAAAGATTATTGGAGCTGAAGGACCAGTGATTTACTCTGAAAGCAAATTAAAGTTCACCACCTGCACTTTCCCAAGTAAAAGATACAGACTGAAGGTTCAAAACATACCACACCACTGACAAGGAAAAGTACAGTTTATCATTTTCATTTCTGAGAGTCTATAATTAAAAGTGTTTGCTTTCAATGAAATGTTCTAAATAATTAAGTAGATCATTATCCAGGTCCATTAGGCAACATCAGCGCCGTCTCTCTGTAACGCTGTCTGTGGCCTCGAAGGTCCTGATGTGTTCACTAATATTAATATAGCAAAATGAGAGATAAATAAATGACTCATCACCCCGGTATCAAGACTGTAACCTAAAATATACATTCTGCTCTATTTTGCAAGCATATAATGTGGAAATATATTGGTTTAATGTTTACTTGATCTATTTATTGATGTAGCAAAACAAGTTCTTCACACTCAAGGGTACTTGTTTCTGGGCTGGTGCCTTCACGCATACACCTTCTGTACCTTTAGTGTACATCTTTTAACGTTGTACATTTAAAGCTTTGGTTTTGAAAACCATTTTCAAGGTACAATATTTCCACATTTCCAGGCGAAACACAAACATTCAAGGTACTTACTGGAAAGGTAAGACTGGGAAAGGTATAGTTTAGTACCTTTTTTCAGTGCACATTATTAAACCTTTCTAAAATACAGAACCAATGTTTATGTTCGATCACTGTGTTCTTCATATTGCGCTGCAATATGCTGTAAAGTGTCTTGTTTGCTGGAATTAATGTTCTGAACATTCTGAACTTCCTGTATGAGTGTAGTAAGCTGAAAGGTAAACCCAACTCTGTACACGCAGTATACTCCAGAGGCTTCATTACCACCCTGCCTAAGCTCATCATCCTGTCAAAAACAAAAAGACGTCCTAGAGGTCATTGGTTACATAAATGCAATATAAACCAAGATAAATAGAAGGGAACAAAATAAAGTGGCCCTAAGTGCTTCCTGATGTAATTAATTGAATTCATGGGCCGTAGAAAAAGTAATTTCTGCATCGTTTGATTGTAATCATTAAAATGGCTTTAATTTAGTACTATTCAGGAATCATGAACCACTTCACTTGAAAAGAGGAAAATGAGGCAAAGTGGATGATTTTATTTTATTTTTTTATTTATACCAGAGTGCAGGGTTGAATTCCTAGCAAATATGAACGTGATGATGAATGAGACTCTGCTTCTTTCTGAGAGGATCCCTGACTGTGTAAGCAATGCCAAATGGCTATCTAGCAGATCGTAATTCACTTCTCAGCACTGTAATAGATCAGTAATGAAACACCTTTTTTTTTTTTTTGGCCAAAATGTCACACAAGCCCTTCGGTATTACTGAATCGAAGGGTTCCACTTACGTACGTATGTACATGTACGCTTGTGGAAACTGATAGACTTGGGATTAGTAGTACAGAGTTGTTGTTTGATCGAGGATGACTGCTGGATCTCGTATCCGCACACCGCTACGATCCAGTTGAAGAAATGCAGATTCGGGTTCAGCGCTATATTTAGCCGATATCCTGCGGCAGAAAGCAGATCTCAGAAACCCAGAGATGACAGGACATTACGTTCCCAGAGGTTATGAAGTGACATCCTGATGCTTTTGTCCCTGAATCACTGCGATGTGCAGAGGCATACACACAGATATTCAAAGGGCGAACTGTCATTCATGTTTAAACAAAGATATTTGAGATAAGACGCATCAAATGTTCTGATATTGCTTTTATTGTGTTCACCTTGACTAATACTGTGCAAGGACAAAAGATGCGCCTATCTGTGCACGCATGCATCCATAGAGCATGTGGTTTTGTTTTTCACATGTGATCACATATTATTAACAAGTAATCCTCGTGCAATTTCAAGGCATAACTTGATCAAATGTACCTTCAGATGTTCATCATATAATCAGAAGTGAAATGTGTGTAGGCTCACGTTTTTCTGTATACACACTTTCCTGTGTTGGCTTCCACATCTGGCTGCAAAGCGACTCGAACATTCCTGAGGTTTTCCATGAGGTCCGGAATGGGATCGAGCAAGCAGAGGCATTGTGAGTTTAGGATTGGGTGTTTCTCTACCTTGCACAGTTTGTGACTGCATTCTGCTGCATGGCCTCTCTGCTCACTGTCATTGGGTATTTCTATGACATTGACTTAGATTTGGTTAGGGTGAATCAGACGGCTTGCTTTTCCGTGAAGCCCTTGAATGGCATTCGTAATGCCAGCTTTGAAGAATTTTTGTTGCGGTGCTACAAGCCAAGTTTCACTGCATTGTAACCATCATGTGCAGTCATGATAGTAAATGAGCGAGCTAAAATGTACTATTCATAAGCTGTGCTATTAGATTAGAGGCTAAAATCTAATATCTGTCTATTTTTTCTTGTGAACATTGGTGGTATAGTGCTTGGTTTTTTGCTACACTACCAGTCAAAAGTTAGGACACACCTTCTAATTCAATGTTTTTCTTTATTTTTATGACTTTAAAAGAGACTGGATAATGATGGACTGTTGTTT
>JAQQZR010000037.1:3631101-3651528 GCA_030068235.1 Notoglanidium macrostoma | reverse complement strand
TGTGGCCTTTGTGCTTCTGTCCCTGTAAAGGAGGTGTGGCCTTTGTGCTTCTGTCCCAGTGAAGGAGGTGTGGCCTTTGTGCTTCTGTCCCAGTGAAGGCGGTGTGGCCTTTGTGCTTCTGTCCCTGTAAAGTAGGTGTGGCCTTTGTGCTTCTGTCCCAGTGAAGGCGGTGTGGCCTTTGTGCTTCTGTCCCTGTAAAGTAGGTGTGGCCTTTGTGCTTCTGTCCCAGTGAAGGAGGTGTGGCCTTTGTGCCTCAGTTAAAGAGGTGGAATTTATGTGTCAGTCACAGTGAAGCAAATAAGGCATTTATATTAGCCAGATGCTATTTAGATGGTATGGTATTTAAACTGAAATTCTGAAACTACCTAATTACATGAATCACAATGAATAGGATTTCAAAAGCATTATCATACTTATTAAAATATAATGGGGCCTGTCATCTTATAGTCTCTCTCACTCTGATTGCATCTTTATTGACGATTATTGGCTCCTTCAGTATATATCTGATTGTTGCTCACACATAGAGGTGCACATCACATTATATTGGAAGAGATACACCCCCAGTGCTGTGTGCCCCAGGGAGCATGCTAACTTGTTAGCAAGCCAGCGTCTGGTTAGGAATTGGCAGACAGGGAGATGGGGAGGAGGCTGACGCTCTTGTCTATTTACAGCCCAAGAAGCTTTGATCTATACTCCCTGTTTGGGAAACAGAAAGGGTCCTCCGTGAAGTTGCAGCGATCTGCTTGCACAGAATGGAAATAAAAGAGAATAAATTGACTGGATGATAAGGAAATACGACACTGCTGATGGTTTAACAATCTAATGAAAGGATTGTTATGTAATGAATGTAATTCATGGATAGAGCACAGCAGGGGTCATCAACTGGTGGGCTGCGAACCATATGACGACGCAGCAAATATTTCACTAAGCACTTGAAAAATACTTATGAACTATGACAAACATGGCCATAGTTAAGTTACTTCGATTTTTTTTAACAATTGCACCTTCTGTAACAGATCTTCTATTGTGTTTTATCCCATCACGTGAGTTTATGCAAATCATCTAGCTGAAGGCAAGTCACTGGAACAAAGACTAGCTACAGGGCTACATTGGTAGCTTCACAGATTTTAGTTGAATACATTAAAGAATCCTCCAGGAATACCCTAAGATTTAATTTTCATGGCAGGCTTAGAGAGCGTGTGTGAGGGCTTACAGAATGCTGCAATGTCGGATGAGAAGTTTCTGCTTTACCATGCGCCCCCTCTCAGCGCAATCTGTCACTAGTTGATGGATTATCGCCGTAATCGCACCTTCTCGCAGCAGGCGTCCGTTCTGAGGGTGACTCGGAGCACATCACTCACTCAGCAACCTCTTTATTCAGCAGGGTTTTGCTGAGGTACGGCATGAAGCTGCTTCAGGCTGGAGACATCATCAGTCTGAATTCACACCGAGGCCAGATCTGTTGCTCACTCGCCACTACGCTTGCTCATGTTTCTCTCATGCAAGGAACTTCCATAATCAAAAACAGATGTTCCAGTTGTGGTTGTTCAACGTTTTCCAAGACAAGTGACTCAATCTTAGATAGAACAACAGCCCTCATTGAGCCTCAGGATTCAGACACCGAACCTGCTTTTTTTTCTCATTCCAGGACTCTTATTCATAATATGCTCTCACCCAGAAGAGAGGGTGTGATCTCTTTAGAGTCTGGTTCCTCTCAGGGTTCCTTCCTCATGTTGTCTCTGCTTGTACATACAGTATGGAGTTCTGTAAAGCTGTTTTGTCTATTGTTAAATGCACCACGCAAATGAATTGAAATGAGTTGAATTTTACTACACCTGCTTGTTTTTTTTTTTCATTCCGCACCAACAGGAGGGCAATGTTCCGTATCAGTCCACTTAGACACCTGCTGCACCTTTCCATTTGATACAGGCTATTAACTCCACTCCGTTGGGTGTGTTTTATCCTGCATGTTGCACTGTTTCTTGCTATTTGCATTGCCTCCAGCTCCAAAGATCCCCATCTTACAGGGAGGAATACACCACTGCCTGTCTTTTAATCATTCTCTCCTCCACCGGTTCCAATCACCTGTCTTTCCTCCTGAAAGCTGACGGCTGGGTACCATTCCAAGACCGTATGCTACGCTCAGGCCACTTAGCTTGCTAGTGTACCCTGGGTGGTGATCTTGTTTTATGTGGCATCTGCATAACAGTTGACTTTTTGTAAAGTGATTTTTATGTAAGGAGTAAAACACTTAGGCTGTGCTATTACAGGAAAATAATCAACAACAGGATGGTGCACTGCGGCCCGACAAGAACCGGAGTTCGCTCCGAGAACGGATATTTTTCATTAACCGAAATGTTTTATTCCCATCACATCAATTGCCAGCAATAGCACTTTTTAATTTGTTACCGAACAACATATTTATTTATACTTACGTTTAACGCTGTGCAATGTTCCATGTTCACTTATGTTATAAATAATCACTCCCTTACTAGCCTCTTTACCGAAGGCGGAAAGACAAAAAAAAAAAACACGGCATTCAAAGTTACAGCTTTACCTCTGCCTGTTACAAAGCAGCAACACTGGAGACTCTTCTAGAAATGATGAATAAATGTTCTTTATACAGAACACTCCTGTATATATACTTTAGGTATGTATTTAGATTATGCAGAACTATACAAATCCCTGTGAATGAAGTCGGTTCATCAAAAACACCTTCCGAACAATTCGAAAAACGGTTCAAAGAGTTGTGCTTGATAAATTGGAGAAACTGTAAAATGTTTGCTAACTGCAATACTTAGCACGCAGTCTGATTGTTCGAAGACCGCTTGCTCGATGAATGGTTTAATTATAACTCCAGTGATGCACATTGCTTGTTTTTTCGTGTCAGATTAAAAATAAAAAAGTGCACAACAGTATCGGAGCATCGCTGATCGATTGCCAGCTTGCCTTCAATTAACTCCGCTAACACGGCCGATTACACCGATCTGCAGCGCGACAGCTTAACTGAGCGCTTCAACCTTTAAACCTGCCGGCCGCCACACGCGCTCGCCGAAAGAACTCTATGTTTGCATAGAAGATTACGGCTCCCTGTCAGGTGCTTTAGCCATCAGGGAAGAGTGCTGTGCACCTCTCTAATGAAAACTGCTTCTCTCTTTCACCCTCCTTTTCTCCCTCCTCTACTTTTTTCCCCTTCTCTGCTCTCTGGAAACAGTTCCACAACAGATGGTGGCTTGGTTTTTTTTTTTTCCTTTTTTTTTTTTTAACAAGTCGTTAAGATTGAGTCTTTCCGCCACCGTGCAGATGTGCATCTCTACGGTTTAATGGATCATCCATGTCGCCGCATTCCATATGCATATATGGTCGGCTCTTGTTTGTTCGTTTTTTTTTTTTTTTTTCCAAACTTGCAGAGGCCGACGGGATGCCGGAAAGCCGGAGCAGAAATGTGTACGCTCCTGATATGGCTGGTGCGCAGCAGCGTTGCGAAAAGCAAGCCCGACTTCTTTTTGTTCTTGTCATGCATGAATGAAACACAACTGCTCCAGCCTCAAGTCCAAGAAGACAAACTTGGTGTTGTACAGCTGCAGATTTATTTGGTTCCATGATAAGCACATCAATTTGTGTTCTACGGTAGCCTCAGCTAGATCTAGTTTCCGTTATCTCAGTAAACAAACCTGCAAACCTCACTCCAAAGCCTCATAGTGCTGCGTTATTACAAAACTACGTTTTGGTATTGTGCATAGTCGCAGCTTAATGGTACGTACTGATTTAAAACCAAAATTGCTTAGGTTCCATTCTAATAAGAAACGATTAGCATGCCACGGTCAATGTTATACCGCATTTCAGAAGAACGGCACATGAAAGCATTTTGCACGTGAAATTGGATGAGGACACTGAATTTCACCCTGACTGTCATTTTAAAAGCGAGGAGAGATTACTAGAGTCCACACTTGGCATGATTTGCTGGCTTTGCTCCCGGGGTTACAAACAAGAAATGTGCTACATTTGCAAAACGGAGCTTTCAGAATAATTAAACAGTGAATTATTTCAAATATTTAACTGTACTCTAAAGCTCCCTAGCGCTTAGCCACTGCCAAGGATGCTTGCTTTTTTCTCTGGCATTTGCCATGTACGTGTTAAATATTTGTGCCTAAAGCAACCATACTGCCTGGTGGTGGGGAAATGGGGCAGTAAAAAGGTATCCACTCTCATGCTTTACCCAAAATACCTTTTTTTATTATTTAAAACAAGACAATATGCCTATCAAGCTCTTTCCATTGCCAATGATAATGAATACGACACTCATATTCCCGTTTACATGCAGGCGTGTCTACCTCAGCCTTGCAAACCGCTGTGTAGTTGGTTTGTGTACAATGCACAGAGCTGAGTAAACAGTGCGTCACAAACTGCCTTAAAGACCCCCAACTGAGACGCATATTCCGAATGCGCTGTACACATGACCAAAGACTGCTCCTAAAACCTGAATAATAATATCGACATATCCTACACGTCTTAATCGACAAATGCTGCATTCAGAATATGAGCAAATTTGGAATATCCAAAAGGAATATGCTGCTCACATGACCCGTATCAAATTCCGAACACTGTCATATTTAGAATAATAGCGGAATATTAGTGTGCACGTAACCTATATGCAGACTAGTAGGAGGTTACCGATGCTTTCCTGGTCAAAGTGGAGGCTTCGGCTATGCGCTAGAAAGACTGTAATACCAGAGAGATGCAAACAATGCACAGTAATGCTAATACTACTATACTAATATTAGTATTACTAATTAGTAATAGTAATAGCATTGTTAAATAATTACTAATACTCATAACTAGTTATAAAACGACAGTCATACATTCATATATACACTTGCAGCTCAAAGTGCTTAAAAAGAAGTTAAAACTCAAAATAAGGGAAGAAGCAGAAAAAAAGTGATTTTAAGAATGAAAACTTACAGAAATGATGCACTTATGATAAAAGAGCAATAATGAATATTGGGCTAAAAATGAAATTGTAGCCCAAGGAAAAGCATGAAGTAAAATAATGAATGCGAATTAAACTACAAAAATGAAATAATTAGTGTGCGTGTCAAAAAGGTTGCCCTGCCTTTTAAAATTGTCAACAGACCAAGTTTGCTCTCACATCTCAAGTCTACTTTTGCGCTCCTGCGCTCCTCGCTAGCTTCAGGCAGGAGCATGTTCACTGATCCTCATTTAGCTACACTACTCTGGCTAATCGAATGAAGCACATCAGGCAAGACGTCCTTTTCATTACAGCACTGATATAGAGTATGCATGTTATAGTCAGTACTCAGTAAGTGGTGTAATGTTATTTGCAGCTTGGTTCGTTCTACTCAAAAGGCTGTCTTATTTTTGTTAGACTCTTTCAGACTCGCTTGCGAAGGTGAAGTCCTCCAGTAAGCTTCATCTAGCTCGACCGATGCATTTTCTTTTTAGACAGCTCTGCCAAAAAGAAAACAATATGCAGCATGAATTGAGTACTGGTCACTGGTTAGGGAATGTCTTGTTGCCTTTCCCTTTCCATTTCCTTTCTTTCAAGAGTATACAAACTTTTGCCCTCTGGAAGGACTCACGTGTCATGTCAGAATACATGTAACGTGGATGTTCAACAGTGTTACGTCATGGAACATGTAAGGCTTTCTGAATCTGAAATCTGAACAAATAGCATTTTTAATTGACAAAGAGTACATTCTTCCCACGTTCATGTGGGTTTCCTCTGGGTTCTCTGGTTTCCTCGCACCTTCCAAAAACATGTCAGATGGTGAATTGGCTACACTGAGTTGCCCTAAATTATGAATGACTGTGTGAATGTGGCGTCCAATGGACTGGTATCCCATCCAGAGCATATTCCTACATGTCTACGTTCCAGGGTTCCTGGGATAGACTCCAGATCTACTGTGACCCTGGCCAGCATAAAGCATTCATTATCATCATCATCATTGTCATATCTTGTTGGTCCCTTAAGCAACAGAGATGCTGTGGAGGATCTGTCAAAGGCAGGATATCACTTCACTGAGCTTCACGGCTTAGTCTGGTTCAGTTAGAGAAAGTTGAACATTTCCATGGACTTCTGTATTTTCCAATCCTCAAGTGTCTGACCCAGTAAAGTGGATTGGATGCTGCAAAAGAGATTCAGCTCAGAGTATTTACTACAGCCTGTCTATTATTTATTCATGCCACAGCGAGACCTTGCCATGCTTCAGAGAGCAGCTTTACCTACAGCTCTCATTCTCAACCCAGAAAAACAGCCTCCCTGTACAGGCAAGTGTTTTCACGTCTTTCTCACCTCCTCGAACGCGTTTCATGTCTGACAAACAAACCAAATGTGAGACTAACGACGAGCGAGAGCGAAAAAGAGAGGGACGTGTATGTAACTCTGATCCCCCCTAGGCCGGAATAATTCATGCTTCGACGTTGATTGTTTACACTGCAAGCAAAGTTCGGAGACAAGACTATAAAACAAGTCCTCGGGCCCAATTAAATTAGATCGACATCAATTATGGCACTTCGCGTGCCAGCGGCCGACTCGCAGCGGTGTCATCCCGAGGACGAGAAGCACACGAGGGTGGCAGGCTAATGCGTTTAAGGCAGGCGCAATTAAAAGGAGCGAGCTTCCTGATAACGACAGGCTTAGAGTTGCTCAGAAGGGATTAGAGAGCAGAGCTGCCTGTCTCAAAATGCTGCAGCTTATCTTCCTGCTCTTGTCTGCGAGCTAATGAATGGACAACTTGCCATACTGAGTGAGCAGGGCCTCGTTAACTGCGCACAGGTAAGAGTTGGAGATGACACAGCGTATTCAGAGACCTGTCAGAAAGCTCATATACATTGTGTATATGTGGGTTGGAGTATCATAAGGGTTAGGGTTGGGGTTAGGTGTGCGTTTATTATCTCTGAATGACATGAACAAGAACAACAAAACCACTATTATAGCTATATACCTTACTTCTAGATTCTAGTTTGGTTCAGGGTACCACATTGGGTAGAAAACTGCTCTTCTTGATGCATCTTGATTTTTTTTTTTTTTAATTCTTGATGCATGACCGTTTGCTGATTTTAAAATGTATACTGTTTATCAAAGCATAAATATGGCATGATGCTTATTTTGCCCGATGTAGAATAACTGTGCGATTTATGTGATACTTTATTTTCGTTATCATGTAATGTCCCGGTAACCTGCTTAATGTGCAGTTTGAAATTGCGAGCTAAAAAATGTGTAATGGAAACAGATTTTACGCTTCCATGAGGTGGATTTTTAGACAATGCGGTAAAGCGACATCTTACAAAATTGAAATAGAAACGGGTTCTTCCGATTCACTGTAGGTCAGATGAATTAACATGAAGAGCAAATGGAAACGCTACCTTTCTGAAAAAAACAGCCCTCTGTAAGAGCTATCTTGAGAGGAGAAATCCAAGCTTTAATCACATAACCTCACTCGGTGGAAACACGGACCAGTCGCAATTCTGTTTGTCGCAAATATCACGTCTGCTTGCGCCAAACTGCAATGGAGGCCCGGCTGCTGTTGTTCTGACAGTTACAATCCACACAACTATGTACTTTAGTTCACAATTTCTAACAGATAGAAGTTACTGATATACTGATACTGTTATTAATTTTGGGAAAAAAAACAATAATAATAAATCTACATGTAAAAATCTTTTGTGCATGGAGGCTTATAAACATTTTATTTAAAAATGAAAAAATTAAGTATAAAGTATGTTACTTAAATGAATAAAAAAATGATTATCTTTGGCAAAGGTAACCTTTTCAGTATGCCTTTGTATGTGTTCGTCTCATTGTTTGTAGGAAAACTAATCGAATCCATACATTACAGAGAAAAGCTCAGTGTAATCAGTCTCTGTCTTTTTCTCCTCCCAGGTGCTCGTACCGTAACTCAGTGCCATAGGGGATGATAGATATCATGTCTCGGTTCATGGGATCTGGATCAATACCCAGAATTCAGCTCTGTTGTTTACCAGGAGGGGTGGATGTTGGTGCGGTGTTTAGCAGTGTCGCCTCACAGCAAGAAGGTTATGGGTAATAGGTCTTTCTGTGTGGAGGTTGCATGTTCTCCCTGTGACTGCGTGGGTTTCCTCTTGGCACTCCGGTTTCCTCCTACAGCCCTAAGACATGCAGATTAGGCCCACTGGCTACCCTGTTGCCCATAGGTGCCCACTGGCTGTTGAATAAGTGCTTGCTCATCACTGTGTAAGGGGTGCACCCTGCTTCTCACCCAAAGTCTGATGGGATTGGCTCCAGCTTCCCCATGACCCTGACGGATAAGTGGTGTAGCTGATGGATGGATGGATGTTTACCATGACAGGAGCAGGCCTCAGACAGGACAGGCCACCTGGATGGCACGGTGACAAGATATTGAAAAAGTGCCTCTGTTAGCCATATCTGTGAGCAAGTCCGTCACGGTCGAGCGAGAACAAGACTCGGGCAACTCGAAAATATGTATGAGTGTGTGTGAATTCAGCTGAGTACGTTCACTTCCCTTTAACAGCTGCTCCTAAAGGTGTAGCATTAAAGTTGCACAGCTTTTCTGAATTGTGTTGCACGATCCGCCCTGACCTTTCTCTCTGTTAGAGCGAGCGTATCGAGCGTTCACTGCATGTCTACGTGCGCCGCTTCTGTCCTTTGGAGTTTCATCTGGCTAATGAGCGCTCGTTTTCTGCCCGCTTCGGAAGATCTAACAACACTAGAGAAGACCGATAAAGCAAGTCGACAGCGTGAAAACAGCAGCACGGATGACATGGGGAGAAATCGATCCTAAAATCTCACCATTCTGCTCTCTGTTAGCTTCTAGATCGTATGCTCTGTACACTGCACTAAGTAGCCTCATGATAAGGTGAGGCATTTGTAAGTTACAATAAAATGCTTCAGTATTCAGAAGAAATTCTAACAAAGTGCAACAGTTTAAATAATTAAACATTCAGTCAGAAATGTAGCCATCGACGGTACAATGGGAGGAAACCGAAATGGTTGGCATGAGAACTGCCTTTCACTGTTTGGACGCTTGATCACTTCCTATCTCAAGCATAGCCAATGAGAAAATCTCATCATCACGTTGCACTTCACGCAACTGTTCGAGGTTGTAGACGAAACTCTTCACTCTTCACTCCTTAGCCCTTTTTTCCCAGATGTGTTTTTTCGTTGTTTCTCCTCCGCGTTCCTGGCAGTGCTTTCCCCCACACTTTGTCACCCGCTATTGATTCCACTCACAGCATTAGGGAGCTGGAGAGAAAAGCGTTTAACCCATCCTGTCTGGCGGGCAAGCATTTTGATCTATCGCAGGCCGCATTATCATTTTGAATGCATAAGCACGCATGGAGCTTGTGGCAAGTGTATCCTGGAACGCCAAGCCTGTGTGGTGCTTTTCCCATTTTTCTCCCCGAGTGTTTACTTTGTTTTTGTGCAGGCTGGAGTTTGTCCTAAGTAATTTCCGAGATCAGTCGTATCAGCCTGCTATTGTCTGCCACGCTGCTAGCTGATTGGTCATAAGAAAAACTCATTATAGCAAGTCTTTCGTGCCACTGTGTGGTTTAGCGAGAAGGGAAGATTACTGGAGATTTATCCTTTTACAATGTCTCAGCACTGGACTGCTCTTGCTGAAGCAGGGTTGCCAGCTATCATGCACACACACCAGCCAAACACACTGTACTGCACGCCAGATTTTGAAAAGACCCCAGTAAAACCTCTCCCCGATGAAGCACATTATTTAAATTTGGATGACAAAGCCTGTTTCTTTGAGTGTGGCAAACTGAGATTGGTTTATGGAACAGAGTGACAGTTGTCTTGGAGAGCAAATTTGGTTTGTGCTTATCCAGTAACCATGTGGAAGCTAAAAATTGTCTAGTGCGAGCCACATCATGGTTCTGAGCTGCAGAGGAAAGTCAGTCAGTTATTTCAGTCAAATTCACGAGGATGACGTTGAAGGCTTGGTAGTGAATCTAATATAGGTTTGCTAATTATGTTTGTACATGGAAATGATCCTGTCAGAATAGGACTATGGTCCAATTAACGTTATAACACTGTGATGTTAAATTCCCAAATCGGGTCTGAAGGTATCGATTCATCTTCTATAACAGCAGCTCTGACGGTGTTGAATAGTACAAGCCAAATCGCAGGTTTATCATTTAGTACAATAGTAGGATATTTGACATATTATTCAGCGCAAAAATAGGAAATTTCACATAATATTTAGTGCAGCGGTAGGAAAGTTAGCATAGTATTTAGTATTGTAGAAGGAAATCTGAAATCATTTAGCGCAAACGGAGGAAATCGGATATGATGACAGTAGTCATGTTTACATATTTAATAGAATAAAAAGGAACGTGATACTATTTAATATAGTAGTAGGTCATTTACATCTTAATATAGTAGCGGGAAATCACATTATGTTTTTGGAAATATTTAGCACGTTAATAGGAAATTTGAAATTGTTTAGGAAATCTTACCTGATTTTTAGTACATTTGTAGAAATTGTAACATATTGACTGTAATTTTACATATTCCTTAGTACAGGATTAAGCAATTTCACATATTTAGAATATTACTAGGAACTTTAACATATACGGTACGGAAATCTGACATTGTGTTAGAGCAGGACATTTATTAAGCATGTTATTTAGGCTTATAACTAGGTAATTTTACATATTCTTCAGTATTACAGTAGTAGGAATTTTGACATTTAAGTAGAAAATTTCGCAACATTTACTACAGATAAAGGAAATGCACATTTTCATTAGTAGATTTGTAAAGGCAATAGTGTGCCATTTATTACAGAGGGAGGAACATAATTTTTTACATATTATTTAGTGCAGTAGTAGACCGTGCGTAGTATTTGGAACATGCGCTCTTTTCTTACAAATACAGACAATTGTGCAACTTTTCAGAGAAGACGTGAGGCAATGTGAGGTGATGCACATTGTTGCTTGACTGACTCTGGTACAGAGCTCTAAGACACACGTTTCCTTGGTCTCTCGTTCTTTTTTCTGTCCCAGACCCTGAACATGGCCGGTGGGGGTGGGGGTGGGAGTGGATGTGATAACCTTGTTCTGGATGAAGGATGGGGACACATGGACTAGTTTGAAAAGCGTGCCCCTCCTCATCTAAAGCAGCAAATGTGTGAGTCAGCAAGACCAGGGCCAATCAATCTGCTTACTGTGCTGGAGAGGAGCAGAGTTGAGAGGAGAGGACGAGTGATTGATTCATAGTCAACCTTGTCCTTTGAGCAAGTTTGTGCTCGTATACATGGAAAAAAGAAACAGAAAAGGCTTGTGTTTTCATCAGTCCGCTGGAGTGTGTACAGTGTCAGTACGTGTGTGTATACAATGTCGTCAGGATATCTACTGAATGGGAAAATGTTTCTGTAATCTGGTACGCAGTGGAGGTCAGAGTGTGTTTGCAGAGACTGTTACAAGCACATCGAGGGACGTCAAGATCAGGCCTGTGTAAGCTTAGGAATATGTTCGGCCTGTACTTGTCAGGGAAAGAAGAAATAAATGGTAGACGTCTAAATACTTTTGCTATTTGGATTGTTTTGATATCAACCTGCACATCATTTAAATAAAAAAGCAATAACGTTTACTGTGGGATGTGGCGTGGGACTGGAAACATCATAATCATTACTGTACTGATCTTGGTTGGTTGCTATGGGAATAAAAGATAATAATAATAATAAAAAAAAAAACTTTAGGCATACAGCATGGAGAACACTGAAGTTAAAGAAATCAACACAGTCTAGATAAATAACTAGTTTTGTGAACTTTAATAAGAATCTCAGATCATTAAAAAAAAGGTAATAACAGCCACATATCCAGAACACACTGTGTTTATGATTTGCGCCACGTATTACAGCGTGTTGCAGCATTTAGTCAATCTGTAATGGTGAGAGCACGGCAGTCCCTCTCAGGTGAGGACTAAAACACCCGGGCTGAGGTGTTTGAGCAAAATGTTCCAAGCGAATTCTAGATATTAGTCTGTGTTTTGTCCCAACTTCAGGAAGTGAAAGAAAAATGGTGTGTATTATGGTTTACATGAAGCATTTTTGTCTGAATGTGAGCTGCTGAACTGAGCCAAAGGGCAGAGCTGTAGTGCTGCAGAAATGCAATGCGTTCTGGATATCTGGAGCAACAAAAGAAGAGAAAATAAATGCCGGATATGATACAAAAAAAAAAAGATTTTATAATTTCTGTAATTTCTGAATTTCTCCACAGACACACATTTGCCAAAGGTTTGTTTTTCCTTCAGCGTATTACCGGTTTACAAATGACCAATAAGTGGATACGAGAGATTTTTTTTTTAAAGGGCATTTTCAGCCACAAGTGCCCATCCGGCGATTTATTTATTTATTTATTTATTTATTTACTTATTGCTTGTTTTTTTTGAGTTGTTTAATTATGTGTGGCGTGAAACCAAATTAAATCAACACCGAACAAAAGTATTTATTTCACTCTGATTTTGACTCCGCAAACTGATTAATAGGTGTTGAAGTGCCTTTTGGGTTCTCTTGAATGCTGACAATGACCACATCTCTCCGGGATCCTAGTTTAATCCTGACCTCAGGATGCTTGTGAAGCTTCACATGTTCTACTTGTATCCACGTGGGTTTACTCTGGGGTCTCCGGTTTCCTCCTATCTCACATAAACATGCCCGCAGATGAATTAACAACTCTAAACTGCCTCCAGGTTTGTGTCAAATTGGACACCAGGACGTATTCCTGCCTCACGCCCGGTGTTCCTGGGACATGCTCCGGATCCACCATGACCCTGACCAGGATAAAGCGTTTAAAACGAATGATTATTGTATTCTGTGCTGCATAAATGAACCCCACTGAGGGCATAAACACTCCAGAGTTTCATTTAAACACACTGAAGGCTGTTTCATAAGACAGGCAGCATCTGTATATAATTCTTTTTGCATCTATTCACTTTTTTTCCGCCCCTGCTGTGGTTTGTCTGGTGGAAGAAATAGAAAAAGATTTTTGTGAGATAATCAAATTGACCTGTGATCAATAACCATCCAAGCTGGACATCACTGATTTTATTATGTCCGCTCCCAACATGGCCTCTTTCACAATTTCTGATACAATCACACACACACACCGAGAAGTACAGAAATAAATTCATATCACTTTCCTTCTACTGGTTCCCTCACTGTAATAAATTCTTCAGCTGTCTGGATCAATCTGGATTCCATTGTTTTTCTCCATTTTTTTTTTCCACCTTGGGAATAACGTCAGAAAAACTTCCTTCCTGTACGGGAATCAATAGCGAGTGTGGAATCAGTTTGTCTGGCTCATAATCAGCCAACAGAAACAAACTGCCGTCCTCTGCTCTCTCATTTTTAATCTGTTACATTTTTCAGACATCTGCTCTGAAATGTTTTAGGCTGCAGGGTTTTATAGGTGAGTTGAAGTTTAGATGAAGTTGAATACATTTTTAATGAAACCAATTTGTTTTCTGCGCTCTAAACGTGGATCTTCCAGATAGAGAGCTCAATCCTGTAATCCGTAGAACGGTACTGTCTCCTACACATGGACTCAGACAGCAGAGATCTCACCCGTCACACCCGTCAATCAACATTATCAACCTACAGTACCATTCAAAATTATTGGCACCCTTCATGGAAAGGAACCGATGCGTACGTAACTTATTGCACACAATAATTCGACCCTGCACTCAGTCGTTCTTATTAGATCTGCTTTCGAGACCCCTAACAAAATGTATTAATAAATCCTAACTAATCGTCATTCTTGCCGTCAGTTCTCAGGAACGCTGTTGTTTGCTTTTAACCATGTCCTTCTGTTTTCTCGAGATTGAAATATGAGGTTCCATGCATGCAAAATAGCTTTGTCATCCCGTATCATGGGGAACGAGAAAGAATTTTCAAACCAGAAGTAATAGCTGAAATGGCTGGGTTTTTTTTGTGCTTATTTTTATGAATAGGGTGCCAATGATTCTGGATGGCATTCTCACAGAGGAATTCCTGTACATATTTCCGTGTTACCTATGAAGGTGTCTAGCATTGATGCTTAGTTGAAACTGTTTAAGTGGGAGAAAAGACAGAAATATCCAGCGTCTTTAGACTTCATAAGCAGGTTGGAGTGTGCAGTCGACTTGTATCTTACGCCGTGCAGACAGCCTCAGTAAAACCGTTCCGCACACACACACACACACACAGTTCCTGCTGAGAGTGAGAGGAACTGAATGAAGCGTACGCTACTGTACCATCACTTCTGTATGGCCTTTGCGTATTTGTGTGTACATGAACCGTGAGATGGAGAATGTATCTGCATTTATACCACAGTGCCGTTGAATTCTCCATTCTGATTGGTCAGAAAGCACTGACGAACTTTCAATACCTATACAGTATTCCCAGCTGTAATTCAAAGCACAGGTTTATATTAACACACACTTCCGAATATGTTATCTTTTCTATAGTAACAGTAACTAACGAACAAGGACTCCAGATGCTCCATGTAAAGAGACTGAATTGTTGATATGGTCAAACTTTCTCTTAGGAGGTATTTATATATCATTTTGTAATGAGTCTCTAGTTTCACCAGTTTGTCCTTTTTCTGTATTATTAACTTCAAGAGACAGAAAAAGCGACGATGATTATTGTTGCTATAACGTAAGTGAGCATTTGTTTTCTGGATGTTCCACAACATTAAACTTCCTTCTAAATCGAGTGTATAGACTTAGAGGACTTGCTACCTGGGTAAGAGCAGCTCATGCCCTTGCTTTAACACATTTTACCGTACACCAGCTGTCAACACGCTGCAGTTTTTTTTTAACACTTGCTAACAAGTATAATTTATTCTTAACAGCTATTTTACTCCTTCCTACAGAAACACAAAGCTTGGCACATCAGTTCAATCTATTACCACACCAGCGCTGACGTACTAGCTTCCTTCTGAAGTACCAGTTCTTCATAATCTCGCCTTAACTGGGTTAAATATACAAACATGTGAGAAAAACTATGACTCTGTTCTGGCAAATCAATGCAAAGTTCTTCTATCACCTTTATCCTGTGATGAAACTTTGATTTGATGGGCGTGGTCTCTTCCAGGATGGCCCCGCCCCCATTCACAGGGTACAAGGGCTCACTGAGTGGTTTGTTCAGGAGGAAAATGATGTAAATCATATGCTTTGGCCTTCACGGTAACTAAATCCCAACCCACGTAAAGAAGAGTGAGAGATTTTGGAGTGACTTGTTTTTTTCCACCACCATCATCAGAACGCCAACTGAAGGAACGTCTTTTGGCTAAATGGCGTCCATTATGCCAGTACATTTTGCAGGTGCTTGTAGAATTGATGCGTTGAAGCTGTTCTGGTGCCCCAAGACCTGACTAGGACACTTTATTTTTTCCCTTTGCTTTGCCACCCATCTGGAATCATTGCTGTGTGGAATAAAGCATGATGTAAGGATCAGGAGCAAGTCATTATAAATAGAAAGTTCTGTAACCAAATATTCTCATTCTGTAATACAGCAAAAAGGTTGGAGGAAATGTGCCTCCATCTCTCGAGCTGTAAATCAGTGTTTGAGAGCTTGAGGATGGTGAAATGCCCATGTGCCCATGTAATGACTAATACCTGACCTGCTTCCGTACCTGTTTCCTTATTTCAGGCTCATCTGAAATTGAAATCAGACTTTCTTTTCCCCATATGGGTGAATTCGTTCAACGTGGAATTTCTGTAGTAAATCTGTCTTCCAAACATTTAGAACTTGAGATGGTAATGAGATAATAAACAGCGTGCAAATTAATGGCCGTTATACTGTAAAACAGCTTTGCAGGTGTTAGAAACAAACGCATGATTTTTTTCCCCCAACTTTCCACTGTATACATTTTGAGCCAAGCCAATAATAATTTGTGTCAAAAAAAAAAAAAGCAGAAATTCACTTCCATCATGGAAGCGCTGCTTGATTCTCAGACCTCTCCCTTTCTCACCGACTCGCTGTTTATTTGCATATTGCACAACACAGGCACCAAGTCTCTCTGTTTCTTCCCAGTCATCCGTCGGCCGACCGGGAAACCGCACGGAACCTTTGAAGCCGTACTTCTAAGTTTCCCTTTGGCTGTTTCTTTCCTTGATCTGCTTCTCCGCTTCCATCCTTCACTCCTTACCAACCACAGCAGCAGCAAACAAACCCTCTCTGAACTCCGCTTGAGTCTTGTTCTAAGTCTTAGGAAGCAGGGAAGGAAAAGAAATACGGAATCAATCTGAATATTTCAGCAGCCGAATACTCGAGACACGACCGCTCCGGGTCTCTCGTGTGCATCGTCCTCCCGCAGTTCATCCCCTCGCTTCATTTGCGGGTAAACGCAGCGTGCGCAAACCTATAATTAGATTCGGGATGCGACACCGTTAACCACTGTAAATAATTAAATGAGCAAATAAATAAATATATCATCAGGCAGGCACGTGTGAAGGATGTAGGCGTGCGAGGGAAAGACTTCGCGTGACGTTCTCGTGTCAGGAGCAACACTCAGTAACGATGCAGTGATAAGGCTGAGCTGGCCTTCAGTGGGAAAAATGATCTTATCGTATGTTTCTCAGGGTTGCTGCCAAACCTACACACACACACACACACACACAAGGGCTCGGCGCACGATAATGAACAGCTATTTAGCAGCTAGTAATGACACAGCCTTGGAGAGCGCTCCCTGTATTTGTGTGATTAGCGAGAATGCTAATTTGGCCTCTAACAGCCTGGATGACCCCATTTTTTTTTTCTGGAAGCTCTTCCGGCTCGTTCGTATCCTTCTTCCAGACAGTCACAGGTACATTAATCAGGAACGACTGGAGTTTTCGCCCTTCACGTATTCAATTAGTGCCGTGGAGTCGCTTCAGGGTGTTTCTTGTTTTTCCAAAAAGAAAAAGGACTAAAAAGCTTTTATGTGCACAATCATTTCTGAATGAATTAATGAACTTAGAAATCCGGATACAATTTAAGATTCACGTGCAAGTCAGAGGCGAAACGATCAAAAGAAATACACCCTGAGACAACATGAGGAAGAAGCTTCGAGAGGTACAAATCTATAGGATCCAGCTGAAATGATCCACTAAAGCAAGGCGAGGTTGTTTTGGGAAGTGTGGATCTTTAGGGTATCCCGTCCTCAGCAGCAGGAAGTGAGTCATGAATGCAGAAGGCGAGAGGAGCAGAATGAATCGGACAGATCTGGAGGGCGAGAGGGGCTGCAGCGGTAGAACTGGATCAGGTGCCGGAATCCCGTCAGGCAGCAGGACTACACATGCAGCTTGACGAAAAGAGAGAGAGACAGAACACAATATTAGATACCATATGCTCATCCTGCAGTGGTTTAAAAGGGTGCACCTTGTGATCAGAGTGCAAGCAGAGACTCCAGCAGGTCCAGATGTAATAATTCTCTTTATAGCTGGATGCCGTGGCAACAGCCGTCTATCTACTGTACACATCAGGTTGCTCTTATTCTGCTCATTTAATCCAAGTACAGCGTGTCATTTCAACTCATGTAGCCACTCAGAGTCTTCATACTAAATTGCCTTAGAACAGTGAGGAAGGCTGTGCCTTCAGTGCCACAGTTTTACAGGCCAGGCTTTCCGAATATCTTAACACCGAATAGCCTTCGTTTGCTAATCAATCGCATCCTATTAACTTTAGACCTACCATGAGACAGAGGCAGAAACAGCGAGACAGCGAGAATGCTGGAGGACAGTCGAGGTTGCAGAGTAGCAGTTGGTGTGAGTCCAAGCTGAGCCAAGGATTATAATTGAAATGGCTGATACGGAAATGATACAGTGGCTAGTGATCAAAGAGATTAAAAGAAAAGCAGCACAGAGAGCAAGGGAATAGAGGAATTAATTATGTTTTCATCGTTCCGGAGATGTCGCGAGCTGACACACAAAACAGTGGGGACTTAAAAGCCTACTTTATATAAAGTGAATCCATGTGTGACTTGATGAACTATTAGAGAAGTGATTCAGATCATTAGCCACAGTTCTTCGTAGCCTTCTGCGCTCGTGAGCACTCCACTTTGGAGCCGTGTTAGTCAGTTCATTCAGACTATTCACTCCTCCAACGTAATAATGCGTAAATAACGCTTGAATTTTTATTTTGCGTTTGCGTTCATACCTGCATTCATACCTAAATCTAGATCGCATATAAAATGAAACATTCTGCAATTAGTTAACCAGGACGCTGAGTATGAACCCAGTGCTTGGAGTGTTTCAACAAACAGAGCAAAGCAAACAAAAGATAAACCCCGACCCTCGGTAATTTACTAATTATCGCCTTTTCATTCTATTCGGTTATTCTTTCGATCAGCATGAAGCAGTCGAATGTGCTCGCAGCTGACAGAAGCAGTTTGCATACAGCCAAAATGGGCTCAGATGATGATGACACCTCTACTGCGATTCATCAAGATCTCAGCTAATTCACTAAGGACAGCAAAACACGAAACACAACATCTGCGGGGCGACAGAGAGTGTTTGTAACACAACCTTGCAAAAGCTTTTAGTTGCATAGAAACGCTGTGAAAACTGCTGCAAACTGTTAGCGGAAAAGCCTGGAGAGGTGGGTGGGTATTAAAACAGCAATGCTTTTTTGAAAATTGTAGGCACATGGCCTAGTGTGAACATTGATGCTCAAATTATGGTCAACTAAAAGCTTGTACAAAGTCTCAACTGAGGTTTTAGGTCTAACTTTGACTTGGACCTATTTCTTTGTAGGTGCCTCGTCCACCAGAAAGTGGATTCAAATGAACCTTTTAACTTAGGAAGCTAAAAAATATGTCGTTGGAGAAATAAAGAAATAAATGTAAAGTCAAATGTTTATGCAAATCTAATTGTGAGGCATCGTAAGTGCCTGTTCAAAATTCAATACAGCGCTAGTTTTAAAATACGTTCACCAATTTAGGACAGACTTCACAATCTTATTTCTGATTTTGCAACTGGTCAAAATATTCTGCATCTTTGTAATAATATCAGTAAAGTTACCACCAATCATTCCTACATGTTATTAGTTCTACTATAACCCAGTACTACCGGACTTGCAATATATTAGGCTATTAAATGTAAAGCAGTCGTTTTGAGAGTGATTTTTATTAACGTCGAAACGTTGAGTGTGATGAAAGAAATGCTCATTTTCTTCCGTGAAGATACATTTAAACACAGCCCCAGTGTAATCTCAGTCTCGCCAAAAGCCTAATAATATTATATTGAAATAAGCTCATTTTCACCACAAATTGCTTCGCCTATTTGAGTATGAAGCAGTGATATACGGCATTCAAACAGAAATAACCATTACAGCTATCTGACCCACAAGGAATTTCCTTTGCTGAAATCTAAAAAGGAGAAAATGATGTTTACAATATTTTGAGTATGAGCATGTTTGATTAAAATGAGCACTCTAGACTGAGTCCATCTCATTCATTAATGACGTTTGTCCCGAGAGAGTGGCTTTACTGCTCCACTTTTAGCATTTTTAACAAAAATATAAGCACTATGGTTGCATATTATTGGCAGAAGGTACATCTTTGGGATGCCATAGAAACTCTCAGCCCTGCATTGGGCGACTGGCCCAGTTGGGGAATCGTGTTTCAATGTGCAGTTTGAGCACCAGATGTTTATAGCCCTGAGGTCGAGGTGGGAGGTGGAAGGGGGAGGAGGTATCAAGCGCTCACTCCCAGATGTGAAAAAACTTGGCACAGCTCACCGTGTTTTCTCCTTGGCACCGTGAGGCCTTCTCTGCCTCTGCAGTGGAGTCAAGAAGATGTCAGCTCTCCTTCAAATACCTTCGCTTGTCCTCTTTCTCTCTCCCGCTTTCATAGACCACACTCAATCTCCCTTATTTCTGTGAGTCCAAGTGCTCCTTCCAAAAGAATGAGCCAAGATGGAGAAGAAGCACACTCTGGTTCGTCATTAAGGCTTACTTACATTTTTTTGATTGTTGGTTTTCTCTTAAAGAATTGTACATGGATGCCTTCGGAGGTTTTTGTAGTATGCAGTGAGTGAAGGTAAGATCTGAATGCATGTGCTCTGCATGTGTTTTATTGTGGACAATCCTAGACCATAGCATGGGTCAATACATCGAACAAAGATAATCCATTGTCATAAACCAAAGAAGAAATGAGAGTCAAAACCGGATACAATGAATCATGGAAGAAAACAAGGCTGGGACTTCCACAAATGCTCAAGAATAATTAGTAATAAGGCTACAGGACATAAAGATTAGGGTTGGATACCGAACTCCGTACCTTTCAGGGAACTCACCAAATTACGTCTGTACTACTGAGTACCGATTCAGATTAATACAATCGGTGCCAAATTTCGGTACATGAAAGTTCGTCTGAGTGAGAGAGTAAAGAATAGGTTAGAGAAAGAGAGAGCATGAGGCTATGTGGCATCACCAC
>JAQQZR010000037.1:3611509-3626700 GCA_030068235.1 Notoglanidium macrostoma | reverse complement strand
CTGAATGCATGTGCTCTGCATGTGTTTTATTGTGGACAATCCTAGACCATAGCATGGGTCAATACATCGAACAAAGACAATCCATTGTCATAAACCAGATACAATGAATCATGGAAGAAAACAAGGCTGGGACTTTCACAAATGCTCAAGAATAATTAGTAATAAGGCTACAGGACATAAAGACTAGGGTTGGATACCGAACTCCGTACGTTTCAGGGAACTGTCCAAATTACGTCTGTACTACTGAGTACCGATTCAGATTAATACAATCGGTGCCAAATTTCGGTTCATGAAAGTTCGTCTGAGTGAGAGAGTAAAGAATAGGTTAGAGAAAGAGAGAGCATGAGGCTATGTGGCATCACCACTTAAATTTGCTAAGACCCAACACACAGTCAGGAAAGCGTGCTTACGCTATGCCCTGGTGACAGGTGGCAGACCTTGACAGGCCGGAGGTTGTAGGGACGGTTTTGGGATGGGTGAGGAAGGTAGAGAGGGGTTTCTTTGTGTGTGTGGTGTGTAAAATGTTTTAAATGAATAACAAAAAGTTGAAATCGAAAAGTTTGGACTTATTTTTTACAACTGAAATTATATTTTTTGTTATTACAGAGAGAGTAAAGTACCAAAAAAAGTACCATTGTGTATCAGTACCAAATTCCAGGTCCTGGTACCAGTATTGGTTCAAATTTGACCAGTACCCACCCCTAATAAAGACAAACACTGAACACCTGAATACAATCAAAAAGCACACCAATAATAGGACAGGACAAGAATACAAGTAAAAGCTTATGGTAATATTAACAAAAGCACTTGAACTTAAACCAAAACCTCAGAATTTGCTGAACCGAGAGCCCCAATTCAAACTGAGAGGGGAAATTTGTGTTCCATCTGAATCCTTTTTATGAAGCTCAGAATCTTTAAATATTCAAGGAACCATCGAGAAACCATTTTTTCCTTTTAACTTTTAAAATATGATCACCTCTGATGCTCTGGTATTTAATTGCACCATTGTGGAGCTGCTGTTTTGATTGCTACTAATTTGATTGAGCTTTTTGTGGAAGAGGAAATGCAGTAATTAATGAGCTTGGTTACTTCAAGTGGCACAAGATTTACCTCACAGCCTGTCAAGATTAATTACTCATGAAATTTCACCTGTACTGTCCGCTCAGCCCTGTTGGAGGACCCGAGTGAGAGCTGAAAGTGAGGTGGGAGGGTTTAATATCCATCATGCCCTCCATCATACCCTTGTATCTATAGCTCATTGACCTTTATTGCTGTGTGGCCTTTGACTTCTATGTTGAAGATCATCAGGTTTGGCTCTATGCTGACCTCTAAGGTTCATCACCCAATCAATGTATCCTTCCTTCTGCCAGATGTAAAAGCCACCTCCCTCAACCACAGTGATAAACGATATTCATTAGACTGCCAGCATGAGTTCAAAGCAGCACTTCATTAAAACAAGTGAATCAACTCATGCCAAATCCCAAGGACATGGTCCACACCAATAAAAACCCCCTTTGAGTTTTGCCCAACTACACTACACTCTTTCCCAAAAAAGGCTGCATCTAACACCCTAAAGTGCTCAACAGGTGCCTACAACATAGGGTTTCCATTTCCAAGAACACCTTTATAAAGCCAGAAGTGTTACGCATCCAAAGAACCCTTGGGGGTCTCGTTTTCACTATATGTTAATGCTTTCTATAATGATTGGTGGCGGAAAACAAGACAAAACCTTCAGTAGAGATGGTAACAGTATGTAGAACAGCTCTTCAAGGGTGCTCGGCATGGTAACGGTCCTACGGTTTTGGAAGGGACTTCCCCTAGACAGACAAACTGAAGAATGTTTTAGGTGGTAGATAGACCATTTTTCTGAGAGTGCATTTATGTATTTATGGACAGAATAAGCCATTGGTCAGCAGGCAAGTGGAACCCAGATCCATGGATGACAGTCTTTCACTGATAGGAGCCCTCATATTGACGTGAAGGTCAGAACAATATCGGTTGACACTTCACCTTTTATCTTATAGCCTTCAGAGGGACACTTGAGAGAGAGAGGGCGGAATTGAGGAGGAGTGTGCGGCAGGGAGACGGGGATCCTAAATCTAGAGTGGAAAAGACAGAGATCTTTCTGAAGGACTGTGTAGATGATGATTGCTTTAACACATTTTGACTAGTGCTTGAATTTGTGTGGGTTTCTTCTGGGTTCTTTGGTTGGATCCCACATGCCGGTAGGTGGATTGGCCAGCCTCACTTGTCCCTAGGCATTAATGACCATACAAATATGTAGCACGTTCATGCTGTCCTTTGATGGACTGGCTTACCACCCATAGTGTATTCCCCTCTCACTCCCAGTGTTGCCTGGATAGGCTTCAGATCTAAAACAACTCTAACAAGAAAAAAGTGGTTAAAGTGAATAAGAAAAAGAGAGAGAATTTGTGACTGAATAACAGCCACTAAATGCTAATCTTGAAGTTAAGTGTAAAAGCCATCAGTCACCAAGGCATCAGATCTTGTCACTTGACACTTAAGACTGTCTGTAGGTCCAAGGCTGTGATGCTTGGTTCTGGTTCATTCTATCATTGTCTCGGGAGATGAACAGAGGAGAGACTTTCTATTATTGTCTACACCTAGTTTTCAACTAGGGAGTTGAAAGAGAGCGAGAGAGTCCATCATCCTGTATGCCAGGACTTCAGCTAGGAAGATGGATGGTCATGAATCCTGGAGAAAGCAGCTGGTCCCCCTTCTGACTTGGCTGAGTGATGGCAACATGCTTGTATTTTCGCAACATGATTTACCCAAGAGAATACTGAAGGCTTACTGTAACAAAACCTCCTCAAGCTCATGCAGATGGATTGAATCACTTAAGATTTTTTTTTTCCTGAAGGAATCATTAAAGGAAGAATTTCAACATGGGGGAAAAACATGGGGTTTATTAATGTTTCAACAACAGGGAAGTTCAAATACATGCATGGGCCTACATCAATCTGTAAAGATATAGGGATCACTTTCCACATGGCTCTTTTTTTTTTTTTTTGAGAAGCTGTTCTTAATTTTGTGATGTTTGCACTCTGCTTGGTAAAGTCAAAGCTGATTGTGGACCAGTTCAGCAATTCCTGATTGGGTTCTTTCATTTTGCTAGATGCCGAAGGTGACTATTTTGATGATTGTAGCCAATATGCAACTTCTGCTGTGTTAAAGTTAACTGCAAGCTAAATTTAACTTTCTCAAAAGCACCAAAAGGAACTTCTCCTTGGTCCCTAATGTTTGCAATGGTTCTTGCCTGGGAGTTTCCTAAATGGGACATCATTGTACACACTCACTTCTCACATTCATTTTAAGGCTGCTGAAAGTACTGTATGGAAACAAATTTGTCATAAATCCCAGAAAACAATCCACTGCCTCAACTCTAACAGGCATCATAATGGCCACTTCACAGCATCTGCCTGTTTGCCCAATTATTTTGGCTGTGGTGGTGTTTGCTTTGCAGTTCTGCTCACTGTTAAGCCCGATATATTTTTTTTTCTGGTCAAATTACTGTGCCCCAGTTGTCCTGTCTGAGATCAACTCTTGAACTCTGCTTTATTGCCTGCCTGAATCAATAAGCTACTTGTAATCCATGTAATTCATTTAACATTTTGAGGCTTCTCAGACTGTCTCCATTAAGGCATGTCAGGTCTAATATGGAGGAGGAGCTGTAATTGTCCTCGACCATGTCTGTAAATTCTTAAGGAACTCTGAAGCAGATATGCATAGAGATTGATTTGAGCAGGATTACTAGAGCATGCTGACCTCCAAAGTCTAGAAAGAAATTCATTCAAGACACCCATTCGCATTGTTGAACTGTCATCTCCCTATGAATTAATGTTGTTGTCACTTAAACTGTATTAACAGTGCTCTAATCAAGCTAAGTTGCACTGGTTGTATCCGTGTTTCTGCAGGTAGGTAGTTTTGTAGAAAGATTTCAAACATTTTCAAACATTAACTGCACAATATACTATAGTTCATCTGTCCAAAAAGGCACAGCTAACATTATTTCCTTGCATTTCCATGCAATATCACACAGACTAATCAGATTAGCCCGGTGCTGTTGCTTCATAGCTTTGCTAGCATTGTTATCACTTCAGAACATATTGCTAAACACATTAGCAAAACATAGTTCGTATGCTGATATTAACATACCCTTCCTTTATCAAGAAAACACACATTTGGTATATTTCTGCTTAAGTGGACACAGAAATTGAGAGTACAGTACACAAAGATCACAGTCTAAACTTTGCCCATATACTGTTTATTCACTTATGATGTAAGGTGAGTAAATTTGATCATCCTTGCACCTGTAGTTACATTTGCATTGTGCAGCAAAGCCAGAAATCCCATCCCAAATATGGTGGCTACAAAAGCGGTATCACAAAACTGCTAACCAGTAATAGATGTCCAATCATTAAATTTGGGTTTGTTGAGGCACTGCCTTAACAATTATGTTATGTTGCATTATCCTAGCTAGGTTAATGGATTAGTGGGCTAACTAGCTATTTAACTAGTTTATATGTACAGATTTTGGGTGTCTGCCAAGGTATGACTGGTATATCACTAGTTATTTGAACCCACTACCACGACTGCATATAGCACACAGTAGCCTGCTAGCATGGTCACTTCTTTGCTAGGAGAGAGCACCTAGAGGGCTCAATTTATTCAGCTCTACAACAGGGACACAAGTTTCCTTTGTGACTAAAATAGTCCCTACACAGTGCTCAGGTGTTTCTAGAGGAAGAGTCAGCAGACAGGAAGGCAGAAAGCTACCACTCATCATTTTTACGATCAGTTCTTTAGTCCCTCATTTCTCATGTGCTTGCGTTTGTGCTAAGCAGATTGGTTGGTGTATGTGGAGCATTATGCATGCCACCAGAGCAGGATGAAGGGTATCTCTCTCTCTCTCTTTCTCTCTCTCTCTCTCTCTCTCTCTCTCTCTCCCTCTCTCTCTTTCTCTGTCCCCTGCTGCCATGAAAGGTGAGAGACTGTTACCATGCCTGTATAAGGCCACAGTGGCGGAGAACTGAGCAGGGGGACATGGTGTGTGTGTGCGTGTGTGTGTGTGTTTCGTTGAAGCCTGGTGGGTTGGCGTAAGGCGTGTGGCTATCACAGTTTTAGCTCAGTCTCCTGGCAGGGTCTGTCCTGGCTCATTTTATCCGAGCAATAGCCTTCCTGAACCAACAGGAACAAATTGTGTCTGTGTATATATATATATATATAAATGTGTGTCTATAATTTGGAATTTGTTTGCACCTCATCATGCTGGTCATGTGTAAGTAACAGGCTTTATTTCCGCCTCACCCGACACTCATGTAGATTCAGAGCTTTTAGATAACTCGGTCAGGGAACATCTCCTACCATAAACACCGTCCTTCAGGTTTAAATAAAGACATTTTCCGAGTCTTTCCGGCCCTGTGAGTCTCTACTGGAGCTGAAGACACTGTGTTATCATGCTTGCTGTGTATTGCCATTCGCTGCCATGTCATTGGCTCACTTCACAAAAAAAGCTTTTTTTCTTTTTATCATCCACGGGAGGGAATCTGAGATTGTTTCGAGGAGCTAGAGGTTCCCTCTGGATTTTGCACTTAAATTGCAGCCTTGTGTTTTGCTTTGGACCCTTGAAAGCTTGAGTGTGTTAGCAGGTTTTTCCTGTATTTCTAACTGTCTAACTGTCTGTGAAAAGATTTCATTCAGACTGTCCATGTTCAAGTGTGGGCTTTTAAGGTACAAAAGCCTGTCACTGTGGATTGTACTCTGACTTTTGTACCTTTAGCTAGACTAATATGATTGTAGAAGAACATCATTAAAGTACATAATTGGAAAATACTAGCTATTACCTAAAAGAGGGGATTTATAACGTACTGTACCTGTTATGACATTGAGAAGGAATTATTTTTAGTTTGGATAGTCTTTAATTCTCATAGAGTTTAAAGGCACAGTAAATCTGATTGTTGGATTTCATGTTCTATAATTTATTTGACTAATCAAATCAACAGACGGTTTCTAGGCTAAATTCGTTTGGCTAAATGCCCCCTGTTGCTTGGTTAAAAGTTTACTGACTGATGCATTTAATGAAAATATTCTTGCCCGAATGCAAACTGAAGATGGATTCAAAGATCCCAGGTCTCGTAATTGTAAAAGTGAGTTAAATACCAGTATCAAGGAAAATAAGGGTAAATAAAAATGAGAACAAATCTGAAACATGGTGAAATTATTATATTCTTATTCATTATTATATTTTAACATATTTTGTGCTACTGTTAATACTGTTGCTGCTCTGCGTACGGTAGTATAAGATTGAAGGATAATAAATATTTGAATGCTAAATCATATAGATGAACATAATTTCATTATTTTAGGAAAGCTCTTATACAGGGCAGTTGTTTTCGTCTCAGCCACAGGCTCTTGTACACTTTTCTGGCCACAAGCTTCAGAATCTTGTATTTCTACGCCACAAAAGAAAACAAACTTTGGCACAATTTATTTCAGTTCAATTTTATTTCTATATAAAGTTTTTCTTTTTCCTTTTTTAAAGCAATTGGGCTGTTACAGTCTTTTAAGCTCGGGTTTCAATAAGGGCACGTTTCTCGGTCTATCCCTATGATGATGCGACCCTGGCTAGCAGAGCGAAAAGTTCATCTCATCTGAGCCTTCCTAATCCTTTAGGAAACAATATGATCACATTATCTCTGCGCTTCTATTATGCTTTGCTCAGTTCGTACAGCAGTCCCACATTCAAAACCATGTCTTATCCCGGCTCTAATTAAAATAGCACAGCGACATTTTCCTTTGGCGCCGCCAAACGAACCCGTGCAGCCAGGGAAGCGTAAAAAACGCAGAGACAGCAAAACGGCCGGCTGTGGCTGAAAACTGCACCGCCGCCGCCCCGCTAGCGTCACCTCGTTCGTCCTTACTCATCTGTCGCTCTGGGTCAGGAGCAGCCATGTCATTTTGGCAGGCCAATTAAGCACTGCTGACATTCAGGCAGAGCGGACTGTGTGACATTAAGATCCGTTTTCCTGTAGCATGCGCGTGACATTCAGCTGAGTTCCTATCGTGCCCTGAGTCCTCAGGATGATGTTCTTTTAAATGCTATCAAAGAACGCACGCATGTGTAGAGTCAGCTTGTTCAGTTCGCTTGATCAGTTCACCCTGTCCTTCATGCATATGCAGATTTCCTCCATATTTTGTGGTTGAGTGGCAGCGGACGCCGTATATTCAGTTGAGACTCTACAGCTTGAAGGTCATATTGTGCGTATAGTGGCGCCTTCATGTCCAGAAACTGAGTCACTCGTGTGTTAAGTGTTCTGCTGTTGGGTTTTAAGATGCCTGCGTTTGGGTCAGAGAGCCAGCAGGGCCATTGCGCAAATGAAACTAACGCTATCCACTTTAGATGACCTAAAGTGTTTCCATGGGAATGTGTGATTAATAATATGCCTGCCACTGAAACCTGTGCACATTTAACATGCTAGGAATGGACAGAAAGAAAGTAGCGGGCAGAAAGCAGGGATATATCTGAATATGGATGCGTTATTCGGCCCTGTGGTGGACTGGCGACCTGCCCAGGATGTACCCCGCCTCTCGCCCGAAGTCTGCTGGGATTGGCTCCAGATTCCCGCCGCGACCCAGACGGATAACGCGGTATAGATAATGGTTGGATGGATAGATGCATTATTCAGAATAAACAGATGATGTGTTGTGAACAGAGGTGTGTATGGGGACTGGTGGGTGATTCTGCAACTGCAGGTACATTTGGTGTCCGATGTCATTATTTTTGGGCTGCTTTGTTTGAATGGCTTTATTTTTTCTGATTTCAGTAATTTGGTACTCACGTTCATGGATCATAAGATGTCACAGGACATAGCATTATTATATTTATAAAAAAATGCCTTATATAGCTGAAAAACATGATCCAAATTGGTCAGTGGTTTTTGTCCATCATGAAAATATTTGGCATTACTTTTCTTTTTTATAACTTTTCATTTATTTTATTTAACCAATGCCTAAATAGTCCATTTCATAATTATGTTATATGAAAGTTATTGAAAAATAACCTTTATCTGTCAAAAATGTGTGACGGAGAATCTTGTGTCGGTTCTGTTACCGTGTCATACTTTTCCTTTAAATTGGAGGAATTATCTCTCACAACTATGTTACAGGAAGTGATGTCACTTTCTGTTATTCATAAGATCTAAAGCACATGGAGGTACTTATGCTCTTCTCTGTGAAAGTGTTTTCATTTTAGAAGTACTTGGACCGACATTTTATTTAAATGTCAAATTTGTTGCTGCGATATAATAAGGAAAGCCCCGCTCATCAAACAGATGTTTATTTCAAAGTCAAATTAACCAAGATTTGATTAATGGCATGCGCTGGTAGCGTTTAAGTGGAGTTTTTGTCTTAAAAGTATAGAATTGTCAATTCTGTTTCCACCAAACTCTGTGACCGTGGTAAAGTATGTGATGAGTTTTAATGAAAAATGTTTGCTCTTGTGTGAACGTTTCTGTGAAGATTTGAAATGCAAAATGTATCTCCAATTACAGAATCACTCTGGTATCCACTGGGACACAACAAAGAAACAGTCCGGGACACATCTATAGTCGATACTATATTATGAACTGGAGTGATGTAGCTGAGGTTGAGGAACTGTCAAAGCCTGGATTCACACATTATAAATACAGTGCTTCCATTTCTACCTTTAGGATTTTTTTCTTAATTTACCTAAACTTAATTTAGGCCCATGTCACAGATACGGCTATTTGGACAGACGCGGATACACATAGCGGCATTGCGTTACACCCTAGCAGAAAGCCAGATGGATGCATGATTCTCCTTCTTCTCCCCCAGTACCAGCAGCACCACAGGCGCTGAGACCCGGAGACTTAATCAGCTTCTGTGATACTGAGTAATGACATCGATCCAGCATTGGCACAGTGTGGCCCTGGCGTCAGCTTTCACAAACATGTTGAGATTTCTTCTGCTCTGTAGAGCGAGAAGCAGGACGTCACTCGAGTTACACACCATCACGTATGCCTAGCAAGGGAATGTGAGGATGTAGGATACGGAGGAGGTGTTCGGCAGCGTTTGTGGACTCTGACTTAATTCTGACACACCCTGTGAGTCAGACAAACGGGATCATACACAGCAGGAGGAAGTAAGAGAAAGGCACACATTTGTAGCGAGAGCTTCTAAGACCGACCGAAAACGTGCAATGGTTTACATTTCTATGAGTGTACACGATTCCGCATCCAAATACAGTTGCTTCAATGATTCGGGATAAAAAGTTACAATTGATTTTTAATAGAGCTCGGAGTTCACAGGCTGTGACGCAACGTCGATGTTTCGCCCATGGAAGTTCGGCTTGTGGTCAACGCCGAGTAATTACAGCATGATTTTAGTCATGCAGAAGGATTTCTTAGTAATTTCATATCAATAAATAGCAATATTACAGGCAGACTTGCTGTCGCTGTTCTGGACATTAGCTTCGGTTATTTGCTAGCATATTCTTGGTGGCCATTTTTTTCCAGTTGCTTAACAACAGTGCCGTATTGCTTGAATGTTTTAGCGTACGGTGAGTTCCCATTTCTGAAGTCCAGAGCAGTTTCTCCTGCTTCAGCTTCCTTGCTTTATTGTTGCCATGGCAACACATAGTAGTTCAAGGCTGTCATTAACGCCCATTACAGTTAAAGTGTCTCACCACTAGAAAAGAGAAATTCTTTATCCCGATTTTACGATCAGCCTTTCGTGTCACGGTTTCTCTCATGTACAGCTGGTTGTTTCTCTTGTTATACATGAGACAAAATGACGCATGATGAATAACAGGTAACGATAATTGCTCCCTTTGGGCCTGTGACTAGTGTTCGTTGTTCACAAATTGGCTTGTACCTCCTCTTTAACACTCAATACTGCGTTCAGTATACAGACAGGTTACAAATTACAAGAAAAATTTGTGTCTAAGTAAGGTGTTGGGCAAGCTTACTGTTCTTGCTGACAGTTTAATCACAGGCTGCAGAGCATGGTAGGATGTTAATTGCTTAATGGGATCATGCAGTACACCTGTCTGGAAGCATCTGCACTCATTCTGTTTCTTTACTCGTTTAATCAGGGTTTTCCTTTCATTTGTCGCAAGGTTCATGTACAAAACGTCTGTTCACGTTATATGTTTTCAATAGCGGGATACATCCACATATCATTTTCAGTGTTTCCTGGAGGAATGCCCTAAATTGTACACCCAGCAATTGTATTTATAGATAGATAATTCAGTGCTGGGAGAAAAATCGAGTAGGCGTCGAATAAAAAGAAATCTTCGACTTGGTGAAGCTTAGCTCGCATTGCCAGATTCCGTGTACGGTCCAAAACATCTACGGTTTAGCTATAGCATTCACTATTTTAGCCCCTTGCTAAGGAGACTGGCTCAGAGAAGGCAGTGTGAATAAAATTCTCCTGGCGGAAGAGACAATTCACCGAATGGGAAAGGACGAGGCATTAATTTCACTCTGCACTAATTTTATCTAGGTGAAGTTTGAACTGTGACTTCACAAGCATCTGTCTTGTGAGACGGTGGAAAAAAAGGAAGTGTCACGGTGGTCTCGTTGGTCAGTTAAAATAAATAAATCGATAAAATTGAGGAGTTTATTGCTTATTAAGTAGTGAACTTTTGCCTCAGTGATTATTTACTGTTGGTCGCATGGAGGACAAATAAAAGAAAAGCGTGGTCACATTTTACTAATCGTTCCCAGGATATGTATTAGTTCTCTTGTTTTAGGCCACGTTTTGATAATCAGTTCCTTAGTTGTACTTACATCATGGCCAGATTTTAAAAAAATGTATTTTCGTGTCAGGAGCAGGGTCATGGTTGCTGCACATTTGGGGGAAAAAATAAAAAATCGTGCTTGGATTTTTGTGGTGATTCTTTTTTTCTGCCTGCTCAGATTTTCTTGTAAATAATGCCGGCGCAGGCTCAGCATTACAGCATGCTTTATTTTTATCAAGGAAGACCAAATATACAACTGTGCCAATGAAACATGGGAAAACAGGGGCAAGTGTACTTTGTCGAGGCGTCCGGGAAAAATATTACAAAAACAGCGCAAAATAGCATTTCACTATATTAAAAAAAAGTTTAATACATGGAATTGATTTTATTCCATGCGACTGGAATTGGCTGGAATTCAAACACTTCGTCTTGGTTCCTGGAATGTGTTGAATGTGGAGCCAGATGGGTCGCAAGAAAGAAACGTTCTTTACTGTTGTTTATTATGAGAGCCATAAGAAAATACTCTGCACATCAGAACATTATTCTGAGGAAATTGCGTTTGGATGCATAGCAAGTCTTTAGGGACTAGTAAATGCTATATAGTCTATCTAGTATTACGTGCTTCTACTCCTAGTGCATGGGATGGACATCAACACACACACACACACACACACACACACAGGAACACACAAATAGCCCAGGATATACTCGTAGCCCAAGGCCGTCCTCATATCTGCGATGATAGGGTTATGGAAAAACTCTTCTCTTTGAACATGCAAACCCTATTAGGTCTAACTCACATTGTCATTTTGATGCACTTCAAATTGGATTTGCTGCTCCGAAACAGACATTTCCTCTTGTGCACTAAAACTGGGATATTGTTATTTATTTGCCCGCTCTGTAAAATGGTGGAGAGGCAGAGCAGGAGAGAAATTGCTTGTCAGTGTAATGCAGCTTTTCAGGGAGGAGGTTATTCTCTTCCCAGAAGTTCGCTGTTAGAATCGAGGAGCTGAATGCCCCCAATTAATCACCAGCCAAAGCTCCAACATCAGCAGAATCGCAATCTTAAGCCTTTTTTGTTTCTTCCGAATAACAGAAGACGAAAGTTGAGGGACTGGCAGCGCCCGCACCTTCGACCTGCCGCTGCACATTGATCCGTTTTAATTAAAAGGAAAATATTGCCCTCGGGACTGGTGCATGAGAGACAAAGCACTTATCGTGTCTAGCCTTAAATAAGAGTCTGCATTGCGTTGCTAAAAATAAACCCCATTTATTTAGTCCTCGAGGGCATACTCGTTCACGGCTCAGAGGGGGCCTGCTCGATGCTTCGTTCTCTGATTTTCTTTCCATCAGTTATCTTTCCCCGTCAAACTGTATTAGAGACACTGTATTGAGACCCGTATTAAAATAAGTCATGTAATGTTTTCATAATTGAAGAGAAATGAAGGAGAGAACCAAAGCTAATGCGTAACAGAGACCGAAGAAGATACAGATTGGTAGCATTTCTTTAGCCTCGGCTGCACAGCAGAAACTTCACCTTTTTAATAGCAAAGAGCCTCATTTGGTGGGATACAAGCAAAGATCACAGCGAAGCACAAACATATTGATTCGGTGTAATCGCTGGGAAAAACATCTAAGATGAGCGTAAGGAAAGTAGAGGAGATGTGGTGTGCAGGAAGGAAAGCTGTATCGAGTCCCACTGAGTAGACTGATTAAGGACTAATAAAGCTCCGCGTGTGTTGTGGGAAAAGCGGTAGCAGTTAAACTCAGCAGGTAGGGAAATCAGGAGTGCTTCCTTGAATACGTGATGATGGGAACCACATGTGTTTCCTTTCTTCTGCTTTTACGGCATACCGCAAATTCAGTCTAATCGTTTTATATGAGAGATTCCCGATGGAGCAGGCACGCTGTTGTTTCACTAGGGATTCGTCACTCAAGATCCAAGGAGCTCATGCATAAGCTAATGCTGTTACCCCTCCGTGTACCAGACGAGGGTTAGATATTAGATAATTATCAGATAATCCCGGCATTGGAACTGTAGCGGTGTTGGAGGGGAACAGAAGCGGCCTGGGGTGTCTGGAGCAATTTAACAGCTTCCAGGGGAACACTCTGTGAATTTCACCAATATTCTATATCTAATAAGGGTTTTAACCAATTATACAAATGTAGTATTGCGGAGTCATGGGTATCGTTTGAATTTTATCAATCCCTATTGTGATTCTGCTCATTAATTCCCCTTTTTGATTCCAAAATGGTAAAAAGTAAAGGAGGTTAAAAGTGTAGTTACCAAAACATAACATGGCACCGATTACAACTTTAATTAAGGCACATTGGCTGCATTACTTTTATCTGTAAATGTAAACAAGTACAACGGAAATGAATATGAATACACATATAGCTAGAGACTGCTTTTAATGGTGACTATTTATCGATTTAAAAACCTTTTCATTTTGTTTTATATTAAAATCCCATTGGCACCGCGGCAAGAGAGCCACAGGGACTTTAATTTTGAAATCCGCTTGCAGCCACCGCGAGCTAGACACAGTAAGCGAGCCACCACGGCAGATTCTCCCGTTCTCGCGCTTTTGAGTAGCTTGCAGATATGTAGCGTTTGGTTGTGGCGTTTGCTTGTTAACTTTGCCAAAACAATTTTTTTATCATTTTTGTTTTGGGTACTTTATGGGCATTTTTGATTCTAATTTGGAACCGAGTTTTGGTTCCCAACCCCAGTCATGTCAAAACCATGCCATTACAAGATGACTGTTCGGAGCAGGAGTCGTTCAACTGATCAATTGCTAGCTATGTAGCTTATTAATTTACCGTATTACCGTATAAGTTGTTCTGTAAAATCCAAATGGGTTGGGTTGCTTTTCCATAACAACAGTGCCACTGAAATAGGTTTGATTGATGCCAGATTATTTTGTGATCCACTGGCCAAATGCACCGCTGGTGCAAAGATGGCTGGTGACGTAGCTGCAGTGCCAAGAGAATGGGCTTTGTATTGGGAGATAACAGAAATGGTCTTGTGGGTGCTAAGCAAGCGTTCCAGAGCAAACAGTCCTACCGGTTGACCACAAGCCTGTGGCAGCTATAGTTCACTCTGGGAAAACAAGACCTCCGCTGTCTGTTTGTTTATCATGTCCTTCAGGGAATACGAAGGCCAAAGCAAAAAAATTTCTCAATCCATTGCAAAAAAAAAAAAAAAAAGGCCCATTTACTCAAGCTGTTACAAAGTGCTGAGTGAACTTTCTTCTGATAAACTAAACAATATTTTCCTAATGAATAACAAGTAACAATTCCAGCCACATACTTTCCTCAAGTGTCATGTAAATCATTCTGTGATTTCCTGCACAGCCTTTTACATGCTAAAACATAGAGTTTAACATGACTGGCACTGCTCTCATTATGGTGCACGACGCCAGTGTTGACGGAGGCGTTCCATTTTTCAGCACACTCTCAGAAAATGTGCAGTTTGTCCTCGTTCTCCCTGCCAACATCGCTGTGTTAGCTTTCCACCCTTCTGGCCTACTTTCTTCTGCTTTTCCCTTAAACCTCCAATGCAAGGTGACAGCATCTGAGCATCTGAGCACTCCACCAAATTAATGAAGCTCACCAGGATTGCAAAGGAGCATCACTGATGGAAAAGAAAGAATGAAAGACAGCATTTATTGGGCTTGAGAGTGGAGGACATCAGCCAAAGATATCATGCAGTCCACACAGGCCAGTTCAGGACACACGAGACTTGGCCTTGCCTTTTAATCAGCCTTCAGGGAGAGAAATATGGGTCTGCCACACCCGTCACTCCAACGCCTCATTCATCTGGTTTCAATCTCCTCTCCTCCCTCGGAAAGGGGACGGAAACTATTTCGCTGGAAAAAAACACGAGTCTTTTTTAGGAGAACGGTTGGTTAGAATAGTGCTGTATGAATAAAAGTCAAGAGTACAGTGGAACATTGGTAATAAACTGTGGTGACTTTGTAAATGTGGTGCGTATCCATAATGGTGGATCTTACTGTGAAGCGCTAGTGTCTGGGGTTTTTTTTTTTCCAGTATGGCCTTAATCCTACAACAAAAGTGTATGTGTTTTATAAGTCTTGATCATGAATTCACAACATTTCCTCGGAACCATTTCTGAAAGGGAAACCCTGCTTCCACTGTAGGTTTCTACATTAAAGCTTGAAGGATGACCCAAGAAGGACAAACCAAAGAATGCTCGATGGTTTTAAATCGATCCTTCTTTGTGTGTTTGTAGATTTGATTCTTGATCACGAATTCACAAACGATTGAACGATTGCTCAAAGGAAATCCTTCATTTAGGTTTATTTATGTCAAATTGGGGCGGCACGGTGGTGCGGTGGTTAGCGCTGTCGCCTCACAGCAAGAAGGTCCTGGGTTCGATCCCCGGGTCACC
>JAQQZR010000037.1:3589899-3600869 GCA_030068235.1 Notoglanidium macrostoma | reverse complement strand
GTTCACTGAAAAGCGTTCCAGGTGACGACTTCATGAAGCTGGGTAAGATAATGCCGATTGCATCATCACGGGAAATGACCATATACCATAACCATATATCAGAGCGTTTATATACTATATGTATTTAGCCCAACCTGCCCAGGGTGTACCCCGCCTCTCACCCGACGTTAGCTAGGATTGGCATCAAAAAACTGAATACAGAAATATGAATAAAAAATAAACATGACTGAAAAGACTGCAAAACAATGTTCATTTTTGCCTGTAAAAATTTGTCATGAATAGAGGTTTAATATTCTAAACAAAATGTAAAGTTTCACCCTATTTTCATATTCACCATAAACTCATTTCGCAGCTTCAAATATGGTAGTGCTGATGGCAAGATGTAAACGAAGCATGGAAAAAACAAACAAACAAATACCTTAAAACCTCTTTGAAGACTTAATTGTTTTCTTTATGCGAGCCTGTTTTCTGCACATCTGGATAATGCTAACTGATGACACGAGCATAACGTAGTAGCTTCCTTTATTCATATGTCTCTCATTAGAGGACCTTCACTGTATAATCCGGCATATAGGACACGGGTCATCACATTATAGAATTCATTATAAGACTTCATTAGAAGTCATTAATTAGTCTTTATGTATTGGCAGTTTTGAGGGAAATCAAAATGCCAGTTGGCAGATGTTAGCCTTGGCAAACCTAAAGACACCAATCACATGATGGTAGATCGAAATAAAAAGCTCGAGCAGAAAATACATCAAAATAATCCCACAATTGTGAACCGCATTGCAGAGATTAAATCCACAACTTTCCACATTTATTTATATTGCACTGTAGGTAAAGTAACTTTAATGTCCTCTGCACTAGATATGAGCACTGTGCAGGAATGTAAATGTGGTTAATTGCGCCAGCAGTTTTGTCATTCCGTTTTTCTGAGACGCAGAAGCTGTGTGCTGTGTGAAAGAGTCAGGATAGAGAGCATGGCGAGGATGGTGGTGAAGGGCAGGCTGGTAAATCGGCTATAGTGCGATGGAGAGATGCTCTATAATAAGATTGTAGGATGGATTTACTGCAGCACAATTTCCCCTAGGGCACTTATATAGAAACTCTGTCCCTCTCTTTACTTTCTCTCTCTCTCTCTCGCTCTCTCGGTCTTATCGGCTCTCTATTGCAGACTATTTTTCCTTCTTCCTTTATTTCGTTGTCTGCTTTCTCCTTTTCTCCGTTGTTATTTCAAGTTGTTATTTTCTCAAGCTCAGAGCCAGATACAGCTTGGCTAAGCATGGAAGGCGTGGCAGACACATGGACAGGTCACAGGAGAGGACAAACAGGCAAAGCAAGAGAGGAGACGGAGGAAAGGCGCATGGTATTACTCATACTCTCACAAGGTTAAAGTAACCTGCAAATATGCAAAACATGTTTTTTTTCCTCAATCAACCATGTGGCCACATGTGTCCAAACCACTTGGATGTGCACATGAAATGCAGAGCCAAGCCCAATGAGTCAGCCCGCGCTTGTGTGTGTGTGTGTGTGTGTGTCTGTGTGTGTGTGTGTGTGTGTGTCTGTGTGGGGACCAGTCGTCCCCGGACAGCCCATGTTTACACACATGCGAAGCATTACACCTCCCCTTCCCTACACACCCCTCTGCTGGCTACAGCTCATCAGCCTGGACCTAACATTTCCCCCAATGGATGAATAAACGAAATTTTCATTCCAAATCAAATTCAGAATTCATTCCCAGAATTGAAATCTCAACATTGTGGTCCAGAACGTTTGAACGTGCATCCGGGACTGGTTACGGTTCATGTGCAGCCTGTCTGAAAACGTTTGACATGTAAAAAGTTCCAGACCCTCCTGACTGCAGGATAAACTAACACATTTCTCACACACACACACACATGCGCGCACACGCACGCGCACACACACACGCGCACACAAAATGTCCTCTTGTTCTTTTTCACTTTTTGGAAAGTTTCTGTGCTTGCGTGAGTGGAAGAACGCTTCACCTCAAAAATGTTAACTTGGCTAAATCCATGGCAGGATCCTCATTACCATATTGCTAGCGGGTCATTATTTGTACGGTACCCATTTATTTTTAGTAAGGTTAGGATTTTTGGACTTAAATTCTTTTGGGCTCGTTTATACGCTCATTAGCGACTCTAAAAAACACCTTTAAAAAAAAAAAAAACCCAAAAAAAAAACCATTCAATATAGTTATCTTGCATTGTATGAGAACTGCTACTAAAAACAGTCATGAGTCATATTAAATGAGTGGTGAAAATCCAAAATCTATTAAACGCTCAACGGTGAAATGAATGGAGGGGCTCAGTCACGAAGACTCATTATTATTATTAATAATTATTAAGACTAGAGACATCCCAAACCATGACGTTAAATCAACGTTCTTGATTGAATTTCGTGTTTTGTTTTTTTTCTTTAACCCGGGGTCGGTATCCTTTGACCGCAACAAGTAGCATCCTTTTTGCTTCTTCTTTGAATCATTTAAAGAATTGAGATGTTTTTAACGAAGGTGACACTCCACTGATTTCCAAGTCATCGGCTAAAGGATTGAAGAATCCCCGAGGTATCGATTAGTGCTTCATTGACGAGGTGAATTCGTTCCTGAGACCTGAGATCTGCTGAAATGAGAGAGAAGAGAGCACTGAGCACTCAGCTCCACAGAGCCAAATCAGTTCAGTACGTTTGTTCTGGAATTGAATCTGCCTTTCCTTTAAAGAGATCACCTAGCTCAGTGATTGAAAGCCATATTAGCGATTAGCAACACAGAGTGCGTAAAATAAATGTGGCTCCAAGAGGAGCATTAAAAAGTCATGAGCGGGGATGGATGCAGAGGAAGCTCCTCTCTGCTGCAGTCTGCTGAGTCATACTTTTCTCTCAGCTCCGTGCGGGTAAAGAGAGAACGAGGCGCGTCTCTTAATGCCACACATAAAGCACAAATATCACCTTAATGTGATGTCTGATGATGACCTTGGGACGTACAGCGCCACGGGTTCTCCTCAGATATACTACATCTCTGCATGGGATGAAGCTTTAGAATCCTGGACATGGTTTAAGGTGTTGTGGAAAGACTGGTTTAAAGGGTCTGTTCTATAAAACGTTTTTCCATTTAAGGAAAGGTGCCTATGGCTCCAGACCTTTGGGACCCCCTGTACTGTATATCGCTCAGTCTCGTGCTCATGTTACTGCGTTAAAAAGTCGTCAAAAGCAATTTTTTTTTGGTCATTATCAAGCTTTTAACTGCTCTCGACTTTTAAGCATTTAGAGTGCCGTTGCGAAATGTCGCGGAATTTGGGTCGAGATAATGTCAGGGGCGGAAACGCACCTCTCTCGGCTCGATTTCAGACACTATTGTGTTTCTGTCGCTAGGCTGTTCCGATGATTAAGTGCTGTACTTATGTTAATACCAGAGCTCCAGAAATATCTGCTGAATCTGCGCACACACGCCCGAAGCTACGGTGCATCGCTTGCACTTTTCTTTCTCTACTCAACAGGTGGGGAAAATCAGGTACCCTTTCTGGTCCTTAGGGAGCCTAAAACCATGGCTGCCTGGACCACCTGTCAAGCGTCCAGCGCTACCTCACGGATTAGCTTAGCATCCCTGTAGTCAGCCTTGAGCTAGCTACTCTAACATTACTTATGCTAACGTGATTCAACCTTGATTTGACTGCTGGAGGTTGTTGAGATATGACCAGTAATCTAAGGTCCTCTGTAGGATTTTGTGAATATACTTAATATTCAGTTCATGTGAAGTAACTCTTAAGAGTGTGTTTGCATCGCATTACATTAAGCTGGCGTATTAAGCACCGGTTCTAGAAAATGTGCCCGTGGCAAGGAAAGAAAAGCAAGCTGTCTTAATATTGATTCCAAAAAAGTGTTACAGTCCATTTTAAATGTGGAAAAAAAAATCTTCTGAGCCCCTTTATTACTTAGCAAATGCTTTAGCCATTCAAGACCTGATGAAAATGTTAATGCTCTGACTCGCTGTCGTTTTCAGCCTCAAACAAATATCTCGTCTGACTCATACCTACGACGGCATGAAAATCGACTTTGACTTCTCGGCGTGCATGATAATCGGACAAAGGCTAAGCAGGAAGTGAGAGGTTTTCATAAGTGCGTCGTCCAAACGGTCATTAATTCCTTAGCATTTAGAAACAAAAACACTTTGTTTCGTACGTGACAGAAAAGCACTTTAATGGAACATAACTGCTTCCATGTCACTCCTGTGCTGACACGTAGACGTGTGTGCAGGAATTCATATTCATTATTTTCATGCCCGTTTATTTTCATCATTAACAGTGTTGACTGAAAGAGCACTGAAGCTGAAGATGTCATTCGTGAGCCTGAGTGTGGCTGTGAATCCAGATGCAGTGCTGAATCGCTTATATAATAAAGATGAACTTTTTGGGAATTAATTGTCCGAATAGTCGTGTAGCTCCTACTTCGTTCTGTCTTGCTGTTTCGGATCTCTTTATGTTTATGTCATATTTATGAACGAAAATGCATTATGCAATAAGACCATGGACAAGCCATCACAACATAGAATATTATGGGAGGGTTGCAGTGGCATGCTCATGTCCGGTTGTCCTCTTGAAAGGACGAGTTCTTCTGACTTGATCATCCTGACGGGAGTGGTGTCTTCCAGTACGACCCCACCTCCCAGTGAAGATGTAGTTATTCACTATGGTTAAGTGGCGTTAAGTTTTAATGTGTCCGCTCACATCACGGTCTCTTCTTGTAGGCGTGCTTATGAAAAAGGACGAGTTATGCTCCAAGCGTCAAGTGTCGGTTCGGTGGTTGTATCAGCAGCTGCAGAGATTTTCCGCTGCAGTGTTCCAAAAATAGTATAAAGGGATATAAAGGGATTTCGGTGTCAGTGTGGCAATTATGGCCTCTCTTTAAATTTTCAGCCATTCTAAACATCCTCCTATGTGTGTGTGGTTTGCGCAGTGCTGCTCAGCGTGCTCTCTGCCGGGGCTCAGACGGAAATGAAGAAGGTTGTCGGGGACAACGCGACGCTGCCGTGCCACCACCAGTTCCGGCAGTCGAATGGACAGACGCTGGACATCGAGTGGATCCTGCAGAAACCCAGCTTCAAACAGCGCGTGGTAACTCCATAGCTTTATTCCTTCCTTTGTTCCTGTTTCCTCTTAGTCCTTAATTCTTTGGGGTTTTGCTCTATGATTGAAGTTCACCTTACACTACAGAACCAGCGGGATCTCGAATTCCGGTTGTTCAGGAGACGTTGATCAATTTTCTGGAACAGCAGCTCGGAAAGTACTTCCGGCTGTAATTTAAATCGCTAAATAATGCAGTTGTTTTGTTCTAACGTGTTATTGTTTCTACAGTAACAGCTCATTTAGAGGGGGGGAAAAAAAAACCCTAATACATTTGTACAAATGTGCTGTTATTTAACACAGAAAAATATATAGTCATTGATATGTTGATGTTTTCTGTTAGGATATGTTTAACTTTTATGGAAGACAGGAAGGAAAGAAGGAAGGAGTCTCCGGTGTCAGCGCTTTGTAACGTTCAGGGCGTTTACACGTCACTCAGTTTGCACTTTTTGCTTATTAACAATGCTTTAATTAATGAAATAATGTTTGCAAGCCGATGTAGTACAAGAGCAATAAAACACTTCGTATAATACTAATACTATTATAGGAAAATAATCAATGACGGGTTGGTACCGGTTATTCCATGCATTATTCCATATTTATCCCACCTGATGTCCTTTACCACGTCACATGTGCTTATTTTTTATTCACCTCCTCTTTTTTTATTTGTTCGTATTTCTTTTCTGGTTTTTCTCACCTGCTTTATCTGCCAGCATACGCTTTCTTTTCTTCGGTGCGTTGCTTTGACAGAAAGAGCTACACTCGTGTCATTGTCATGCTCTTCTTGTTTTTTTTTTCCATTAGATTTTGTCTCACTTTCCTCTCAGCTGTCCTGCCACAAGCCAAATCTGCTTTCTCCATGGCTTCACAAACAACCTGAAGAGAGATCCACCTGGAGCCATATGGCTGTCAAACAAATGCCTGCATCTTTATTCGCGCTGTCTCGCTCTCCCTGTCTATCTCACAGATACCGATTGCACTCTAAATCTATTTGGAGCAACATTTTTAATTGGATGAAATAATGACTTTAAGAGCGGCTAATGTAATATTTGCTTATCTGATTCCAGAGGCAGTTAAATCATGTTTTGGTGTCAGCGCTGGAGCTGTAATGCTGCTGAACAAGCTTAATAAGTGTGTCACTAAGGACATTATAATTTCAAATGAAATTAAACATCGGATAAGACGCACTATTCTCTGCAGTGTTCATCGAGTCACAAAGAGCTGTGTGTGTGTGTGTGTGTGTGTGTGTGTGTGTGTGCGTGCATGTAAAATAAATCATCTCTTTCAGTTCACATCTGCTGGGGATTAAGATTTAGTCCTATAGCTGAAAATGAGAAGAATTTGGAAAGAGGTGCAAGTTTGCATTAAAGCCTCTGAGTCTCCTGAGATGGCTCACGTTTAATGCAACATTTCATGAGCAGATAACATTAAAGTGCCCCGTCTGAAAGTTTGATTAGGAGCGGGGTAGAGACAGCGACTGGATGAATAAATCATCCTCCGAGTTGCATCAGAGACACTTCTCAGAAACAGGCTCGTTCCGTGAGCGAGGTTCATGTAATGAAATAATGACCGTCTTCTCTTTCATGTGTCTTTACTATTTAAACCCAGCTTATTGTTCCTCATAAGGCATATTACTGCGTAATGACTACGAATTATTCCGTAACTGCAGTGAGAGTAACAGTAATGGTGTGCAGTTATGAGAGGGAGGAATGTTAAGTCTGGATTCACTGATACAGTGAGAATGCAGAAAACCCATGCAAATACAGGAGCGCTGCAGTGAGCCGGAGGGAAGAAGCAGAAATGGCTTACAAAAAAAAAACAAAAAAAAAAACACCTGAATGCGTGATGGAAAAAGCTAGCTTCCAGCTTTTGCACTTTGTTATAAACAATCTCAGTTGTACAGCATTTCTGATTTTGCTTGTGTTTTCTACATTTGCAGTACATTGGCCCCTTTTCAGTGTTGCCAGTTTTAATGCATCTGTTTTCTGTATTTGTACGTGTTTCTGTATTCGCACGTTTTTTCTGTATTTGTACGTGTTTCTGTATTCGCCCGTTTTTTCTGTATTTGTACGCGTTTCTGTATTCGCACGTTTTTTCTGTATTTGTACGTGTTTCTGTATTCGCACGTTTTCTCTGTATTTGTACGTGTTTCTGTATTCGCACGTTTTTTCTGTATTTGTACGTGTTTCTGTATTCGCACGTTTTTTCTGTATTTGTACGTGTTTCTGTATTCGCACGTTTTCTGTATTTGTACGTGTTTCCGTATTCGCACGTTTTCTGTATTTGTACGTGTTTCCGCATTCGCACGTTTTCTATATTCGCACGTGTTTTCTATATCCGAACGTTTTCTGTATTTGCCCATTTTCTCTTTGCACGTTTTCTATATTTGTTTTCTATATTCTATATTTGGACAATTTTTTATTTGCACGATTTTTTCTTTTTTTTTTTTTTTTTTTTCTTTCCTTTTTTTTGCATTTGCATTTGCATGTGTTTTCTGTATTCACATGTGTTTTACTATTTGGTTTGTCTGGAGTAAAATGCCAATACTGCTCATTATAAAATCACACATACCTACAATATTTTGATCAGGCCAAAAAACTACTTTTGTCAAAGTAGTTTAATAAGTACTGAATGAACTGGGTTTTTTTATGTGTGAATTTGTGATATAAAGGAGTGTCACTCTGCTGCCTCACAGCTCCTGAGCTTGAGTTACTGACTGTGTGTAGTTTTACATGTTCTCCCAGCGTCTCTGTGGGTTTCCTCCTGGCTGTCCAGGAAGATGAATGACTGAATAAATATAACAAAGTACATAAAAACCATGTTGCCACAGACTTTAATACATGTAGACTCATGGTAATGTATGCTATGTAGTTACTGTTATGTGGGGCTGTTTTTCAGTGATTTACTGCACAATAACAGAAATTTCACTTCTGAATCAATTCAATTCAATTCAACTCAATACACTCGTCTTATGAATATTTTGAACGAGGCAGTCCTAAGGACATTGTAAACATTCATTCCACACAGGATTGATCAATTTTTCTGTCAGTTATGATACTTCCAGAGAGTACTACATACTGTGTGTATACACACACACACACACACACACAGTATATTTGTCCTTGCACACAGGCGAAGCTGAAGGTCAGACACATGAAATACCAAACTAATTATGAGCCAGTTTTAGTAAATTCTTCTTTGTCCATAATCATCCACTAAAGTGCAACCACTTATTCCGTCCTCTAAACACCCTCTGTTTTATGTCATGGTATAATCGTGGGTGTGAAATAATTTTATTTTGTTATATCACACCCCCCGTTATCTCCTGAGTTGCCTGAGATGCTCATGAAGGGGAGTAGAAACATTAGGCTCAGCGTTCCCTTCATTACCGACTAGACATATAAACTCCAATTAACATGGCCTCACTTCTGCGATGATAAACATTTTCTTCATCTCCAGCGTTAGCAGGATTTCCTCCTCATGTGCTGGCAGTGTAGTGGGAGTTGTTCTCCAAGTAGCTCTCCTCTATCAACTTCAGCCTAGGGTCTCCATGTTTGCTTTGGAACACCCACCTTTCACAAGCCAATGGAATGACGCTGGATGAAACGAAAGCAACACTGTGCAGGAAAAAATGTGTCTGGACATCAGTGTGGAATTAAATATTTTTAAAAGGGGAATTCCAGAAAATATTCAGTGTACTGCCTTTTGAATGAAAAGAACTAGGAAAGGAAAAATGAAGTACTTTGTGGGGGGTCGCATTTTTTTTTTTAAATATATTAACCGTTCAGATGGAACCTGGAGTTCATCAATCAGTATGTGATATGATACATTCATTTATTTATTCAGGAGCTTTATCCAGGTCAGGGTCACTGTGGATCTGGAGCCTATTCCAGGAATGCTGGGAATGAAGTAGGAATGCTTCGTGAATGGAATGCCTGTTCATCACAGGGCAACATGTACACACGTTCATATCTAGGGGCAATAGTGGCCAGTCTGCCTTCCAGCATGTTTTTGGGAGCCAGGAGGAAACCAGAGAACATGGAAAGAAATACATGAGTGATATCATACATTTAAACAACAAGAACGAGCAGTTACACACACATGAGTCCTGCGGACGGGTACCATGTTATATCTGTAGCTTTGTGTGTGTGTGTGTGTGTGTGTGTGTGTGTGTGCAGGTGGACACAGCTGGAGTGCTGATACACACTGGCATTGCCATTTAGGGCTTTGTTACTGTAGGCAGTTCAAACACTGTCACATTCATTTACTTCATGAGTGTGTGCATGTGGACATGTTTTTATACCTTGGTGGGGACACCACAAGGATAGGAATATCTGAGGAATATTTTTGATTTGTGGGGACATTTGGCTAGTCCCTATGAGGCAAACTGTTTTTTTTTTTTTTAACTTTTATTTTAAAAACTAACTTTAAGGTTAGGGATAGAGTTGGTGTATTATAGCATTAGTCAGCTACGTTGATAATGATGTCACTGGAAGGTCCTCACAAGGATGCTAAGGCAAACTTTGTTCCCACACAAGCATAAGTCCTCACTTTGCACATATTCAGAATGGCTCAAGGGACTTGTACTATACTTGTGTGTGTAGTATATATAGACTTAACACATTCCTTTCTGATTTCTTAATAACACTCTCTCTCTCTCTCTCTCTCTCTCTCTCTTTCAGATCATCACGTTTTTCAACAACGAGGTCTACACCAATGATAACCGCCTGTCCTTCGCCGGAGAGTACCTGAACGGAGATGCCTCTCTTCTGATCAACGATGTGCAGCTGAGCGACTCTGGCGAGTACCACTGCAAAGTGAAGACAGGGGGGAAGTACCTTTGGACCCAGGTCAATCTCATGGTCCTGGGTAAGAGCACCTCCCACTGCGCCGGGCTTCCAGGAAGCATCTCTTCAGGCCTCATTTCCTCCTAACCAGACCACCTAATAATGCTTCAATTTGATTCCTGCTTCTGATGATTTGATTTCGCTGCTTTCCACATTGTTAATGCTTGTCTTGCTTCGTTGGGGAGGGGTTGTTTGTTTGGTTTTGGTTTATCAAAGTTGCTCACATGCCGTCTGCGAGTCATTTTGTAGCTTTATGTTAGGGGACATTAGAAGACATTACAGTATGATAAAACTCAGTGCGGTTTCCCTGTCACAAATAGAGACCCCTTATTTTAAATACATGTACATGTAATGTCAGTACATCTGAAAATACCGCCAGAAGCTGGTTACAAATTTGGCTCAAGCTGCAAGCATTAAATCATTTTTTTAAATACTCACCCATTAACAAGGTCAAGAATGCCTGCAAAACTGAAGTCAGGACTGTAAATAAACCTGAGGAGTTATTAGCTGTGACTAAGCTCCTTATGAAATTGAAATGCATGTGCGTGTGCTGTGTTGGACAGCTTATTGAATTCTTCTATAGCGAAGTAGTCCTGATAAACATTCATTCATTTCCTTAATTTAAACCCGTGTTCATGTTTTGCGACATTCTAAGACAGTCGAAGACATTCACAGCATTTTTGGCAGCACAGACAATTGAAGCTAAAATGCATCAGAGAAAGATGTTTTGTTGCTCTGCTCTAGAGGTTCTACCAGTCAAAGGTTTGGACACACCTGCACTTTCATAGGTTTTTCTTTTTTTGTTGTTTTCTACATTGTAAAGCAATACTGAATACCTCAAACTACGAAGCAACACATATAATGAATTATGTAGTAAACAAAAAAGTGTCAAAAAAAAAAAAAACGAACATAACATGTTTCATATTTTAGATTCTTCAAAGTCGCCCCCATTGAGCGTGATGATATTGTGGGCATTATCTTACCCAGC
>JAQQZR010000037.1:3573470-3586789 GCA_030068235.1 Notoglanidium macrostoma | reverse complement strand
TCTCACTATTTTCTCCCAATCCTCCCCTTTTCTCTTTCATTTCTCCCCATCTTCTCACTATTTTCTCCCAATCCTCCCCTTTTCTCTTTCATTTCTCCCCATCTTCTCATTATTGTGTCCCAATCCTCAACCCTATCTCATTCCTCTTCCTAGTTTTATCGCCATTCTCTTGGTAATTTTGCTCTCGTTTTATTCTTTATTTCCCCACCACTGTCTCGCCTTTTTGTCTTTCTTCTCTTTCTATTATCACCATATTCTCTCACTCTTCTTCTCCTCCACATTCTGGCATTCTCTTCACATCCTCCCTTCTCTCGTTATTCTCCTGTAAATTCTCTCATTTTCTCCCCCTCTTCTCTCTAACTTCACTCCCTTTCCTGTCACTATCCTCTCCTTCTCCTCTCCCTATTTGTTCCTCATTCTCTCTACATTTTCTCCCCACCACGTCCTGTTTCTTTCCTATTTAATTTATCTTACAAATCTCACCCATGTCTCAGTTTATTCCCTCCCTGTTCTCTCACAGCGATTCTTCTCTCACAGTTCTCTCTCTCTCTCTGTGCTGTGCAGTGAAGCCGTCTAAGCCGCGATGTTGGATGGAAGGGCACTTGCTGGAGGGCAGCGATGTGAGACTGAGCTGCAAGTCTTCCGACGGCTCCGACCCCATCTTGTATAAGTGGGAAAGGGTTCTGGACAAGGGCAAAAGCGTGGGAAAGCTGCCAGAGTTCGCTCTCATCGGTGAGTACGACACCTACACACGCTATACTGAGCACTGTACTGAGCCATGAGGTCTTGATTGCTTCCTCTACACTGTGGAGCTCGAGTTACCTAAAGTCAAACGTGATAACCAAATATCCGGTCACTATACGGAAAGCTTCTCTGGACATTTATGGAAGGAGTCTTCAGTGTCAGTGCTTTATAACTGTCTGCTTTTACATTTAACAGTTTAGATTGAACATTTAACAGTAACACAGCAAGAACTGATATGAAGACACTTAACACTGTTTTCAGAATGAGTTCATCTCTAAATGTATGAAAATGTTGCTAAATTGGAAAAATGACACCTATAAAAATATTTCTAGTAACTCTGTTTTGACAAACGGCGCCCCATACGACAAATTCCGACAATTTAGACTCAACAGTCTCAAAAAATGAGGTAAACAACTGTTCAAACCTGCTATAATGTAAGTGATAACAGGAACTAACTTATTTCATTTACATTTCACAACAATAAACCCAACTACATATAGATAAAAATCTCCGATTGATGACAACAATGATGTGGATTGGCATTCTAAGGTGCATATTTTAACTCACCTACTCCGAATTTACCAGTCTTCCAAATTTTGCCCTCCAAAAACAAGTCCCCTCTCATATACACAACAGCCCATATTCCCATGATCCTTTAACGTACTATGCTGAGATTACCAGACTTTCTAAAATATAGCTTCAAAATGAAATGCAGGATAACGCACGATTCTCGCCTCTGTTGAAATCGATCCTGGGAGCCTAACCTGCTGCAATAGCAGATGGGAACAAACAGCACTGGGATGTTTCACTCCGTTTGTCCATGTTCACCACATAAAATTCCACTTCCTAGTTCGAAACGGATACTACGGTAGTGTTAACGACATCAGCGGACACTGTAAATGATATTTTCTGGAATGTAACTTTTGACTTAAAATATGGACGCTCATAAGATGAGGATAAAAAGGAAGAAGGGATGCCAGTTCTACCGGAAGCACCTTTAACGGGAATGTACAAATCGATGTGAGCTAGCTGGCCAGCTAGATGACGCTTCGTCGGGATCTGTCTCTGCTCACGGAGCAAAAATAAACAGAACATTTGGCCATATTGTGTCCAAAATGTCACTCACTGATTATTGTTTTTTTTTTTTTTTTTTTTTTTTTGATCCCTCGAGGTCGTGCTGTTGGACTGAATATCAGCATGGCTGTGATTATCCTCCTACGGCCTTGTACCCATGACCGAATCACAGCACTTCTTCTCCTGTGATATTCAGAATGCGCTGTTATTTTGGAAAATGATCAACTTCACAATGGTAACACTAATTCTGCTTAGGGTCAGGCCACGTCACACACTGCGTCATTGATTATTATTTCCTGTAACTGTACGCCCTCGTATCTTATATTCCTTGTATCAGTCAAACCGTAGCTCAAGACTAAATATCAAAATGAACTCGTTTGGTTAAAAGAGCAGCGATCCTTCTCTGATTTTCGCCAGAACATTGTGGATCTCCACGACAGCGAAGTTGTGCTTTCTTGGGCGATTATAAAATTCATGTTTCAGCCCCTAGTTTCATTCAGATTGGCTGTTGTGTAGTGTACACGCCATTCCTAACCTCATTCGATTCATTCAGTGGGGGACCTGGAAGTTCTGCACGTGGTACCTCGAAATTCAGGGACTATGTAAAAAATATTGTCCATGCAGAAGTTTAAATTAAATAGCAATGTGTGTGAGTTTTGACAGATGTTTAATTAAGCAAAAACATGGCTTTGCTTGTTAAATATAACTCACTGTTTCCATCATACACTTCTGTTTGTGTGTGTGTGGTGTGTGTTTAACATCTGTTTACAACTTTAAACATTTCTAAGCTAAGCTCTTTTCCGCCGGACCGTGCCCTCACCCGAGTCCAGCAATTAACGATCTGCACCAAACAACACCTGTTCACCCTAATTAGTTTTCTTTGGCTGTTAGACTGAGAGAGGGATAAGGGAGGGGTAGAGCGACTGAGCAGTATGCGCAGGATGAATAAACGGCCGCCGTGGCTCGGAGTCGTTCTGAGCGCTCCCCGTCACTGCTCCTCAGTCGTGGTGTGTTGTGGATACGAACGTGTCATCGCAGGCAGAGGAGCGTATGAACTGTTCATCTGCTGGAGGCACTGCAGAGGAATACATCAGCCTGACACACACACACACACACACACACACACACACACACACAGAGCTCTCATACACTAAGCACACATTTCGATTATATTAATGTATCCATTAATACTCTGTGACATGCAGTTTGAGGCAGTTCAGTGCATGATGAAACACGACATCCCATCATTTTCACAGGAAACTAGCAAAGCTATGTAAACAGGTATGCTAACAGGTAGCTAGTCTAAAAATAGGAAAGAAAGAAGGAACGAAAGAAGAGAGATGAACAGCTGAGATTACAGTGGCATAGAGAGAAAGCTAATCCTCAGATCCATCTGCACAAATAATATGACTAATATTACAGAATGTACACAGTGTATAGTGTTTAGAAGCTACATTCCAAACATACACATCTACAGTAATAATCTGATAATAATCCCATAGTTCTTGGTCCTAGACTTGCAAAGTGCCACTCTGGAACCAGTTTTCATGGCCGAGAGACGGTTCTTTGTCTGCTGAAGCATTAACAACTGGCTCGAGATTAAGCACCGGCTCTAAACTGGTCCTTGAACTGCCTCGGTGGAAAAAGGATATCTGTAGTCCAGATTACATTTTTGCTAATGGAGAGGCTAAATTTAAGATACACAAACAAGTCCTTCGGAATCTGCAGTTGTAAATAGTAAATACCCACGATAACCCGTTCGATAACACGTTGCACATTTCATCATGTTCTATCAATCTGATTCGCATTTGTGTGTCTCTTTGTTGTAGATCTGAAGAACCTGGAGATTGTGACGTTGCGGAACCTAAGTCAGGAGAGTTCGGGTGTGTACAGGTGCACAGCCAGCAATGACGTTGGAGAGGAGAACTGTATCATCGAAGTTACTATGCAGTGTGAGTGTGTGAGACTCCTGACCCCCGTCTGTGGAAGGGGATGCTGATGTGATGTTATTTAACAAAGAAATATGTATAATTAGACAGTAAGTTTTCCTAAAGAGGCTGGGGAGAGAATGACCGTTTGTAGCTGCTATAACATAATTGGACATTCATGGACTTTCCATGACATTAAATATAACTATACATGAAAAAAAAAGCATGTCCTGTGTCTGCTTGGATTGTTCATGTGTAGATGTGCGAGGTGTAGGTGTGGTGGCCGGTGCCGTGGTCGGTGTGTCCTTCGGCGTCATCATCATCATCCTCATCATCTGGCTGGTCTTCCGCAAGAAAGAGAAGAAGAAGTACGAGGAGGAGGAGACACCCAATGAGATCAGGTTAGACTGCATTCTCTTGGATGTGTCTAGTCTCACAGAACCTAATCATCAATTGCATTTGGTTGGATGATTGAGTAAATAAGGGAACACTTACTTTTTCACACAGGGACACTTGTTGCTGGGTAACCTTTCTCCTTCAACAAATGACATGATCATTTAAAAACTGTGACTTGCGCAATGATTAATCCTGATAAATCATTTAAAAACCACAAAGCCAATAGCCTGAAAAGACAAAGGCATAATAACAGTAGTGTAGTCGGGAACTGCTTGATGGCAGTGGCAATTGGGAAAAGACAGCTGGATGGTGGATTTTTAAGCGATTCTGTAGTAATATGCAGAAAGCAAACAAACAAACAAAAACAAATCCTTACATTTTCAATATAATCCTTCTTAGAAATTGTTTGTGTAATGTCCACATCGGCATGGCAGGGTAAAATCGTGCAATGATTATTAAATTGTTCTATTGCAAATGTCTGCATTGCAGTGATGTGTTTACTTGTCTGCATTTGTGTGTTTGTGCGTGTGTGTGTGTGGATATATTGATCTGTATATGTGTCTAGGAAGAAGTTTGCATCTGTTGTGTATACTGAGTATAGTGTGTTGTGGCAGTAAGACCTCTCAGTAAGGTGCCCTAATGGATTAAGGAGCATTAGTGAAGCTTAGTGGTTCTATTATTCCACAGGTAACATGCTCAAACAGCTCTTAAAATGAGTTCAGAAAGGTTAAACACTCATTTGGCTCTCGAAGGTTCCTATTTGGAGCGTTGACATTACTATCAGATCATTTCTGTGGTGCTCTAATGTACATCAGATACCATTCTATACTTTATCAGTCACCTGTAGCCTGCTGAAGAAGACTAGGGACTGTGAGATGAAACGCTCATTTGGCCCTGAATCCGATTTTACTCATCTGTATAATATCTGTGATGCGATACAGTTGTACATAAATGACCATATGACAAAAAAGCCTTAGACAGGGGTGAACAAACGCCATGTTTCGGGTATTAGATTTTCATTCACCGTTGCCTGGTGAACAAGCCAGTTCAGTCAGGTGTTAATATAATGCCCAGCAGAATTTTATGGGTTTTTCAGCCAACAACCAGAGAAAGAACTTTTCATTTGATATTTTATTTACACGTAGCAAGAATCCAATTGATTGAATTGACTTAGGCTTCCAGGTTAGCTTTCACATGTCCAGTGGACTAGCTACAGAATTGATTATTTATTCACCCCTCCTTAAAGTGTGTCGCCATGACACCTGTGGGGAACTTTTCCTTTCCTGAGCCTGTTACACCAGCTGCCTACGCGGCTAAAAATAGTGTATCACTGTTACACGCTTAACATGTGACTCATCTGTGTCGTTTGTTCATATAGGGAGGATGCAGAGGCTCCCAAAGCCAAGCTTGTTAAACCCAACTCGCTGTCATCCTCTCGCTCAGGCAGCTCCCGCTCAGGTGCATCGTCCACCCAGTCCATGGTGCACAGCACCGCTCCTCGTACCCAGCGACCCCGGCCCCCGGCCGTCTGCGCCCTCAAGGAGAACGGGCAACCCCCCGAGTTCCTGCAGTCCTCCCCAGAACCGCCCACCACCCCCAAGTTCAGGCTGCCTAATCCACCGGTGGGCCTGGCCGTGCCCACTACGGGGGTCCTGATGCCGCCTCAGAGCAAAGCCTTCCAGACTGTGTAGGGGAAAGAAAAGTCTCTAGCAGCATCCCTGGACAGGAAACACACTGACTCATCCACCTGCAGATATGTCAGCTAATGCAACTACCATGTAAAAAAATTACGAGAGAAAAAACAAGCTTAAGAAGAATTAATACTATAAAAACTAAATCTAAACGAATGCATACATGAAAAATTTTAAGTGCTTGCCCGCTGCTGAAATGTACAGAGACGAAAACATTTCCCTGTCACTCCGTATTGCTATTTCTCTGTCCTTTCACCTTCCGCTCTCTGTCTGTCCGAAGTTACCTCCTGTTATTTTTATCATTTTATTGTTTCTTTTTTGACTTTGGAGGCATATTGAGCGACGAGGTGGAAAGATTTGCCCCAAGTGACGCTTTATTTATTTATTGAAAGTGAAGGGGAAGAGAAAGCCAGGGCAAACCGAGTTCATGAAATATCAGGAACGACGTGGACAATGAAAAGAAAGAAAAGAAAACAATGGATGCTGCTCGCCTCGTAGGAAAGACTGGAGAGATCGTCCCTCAGCCTTTCCTTGTGAAATCGTTGAAAAAGATGAGAGAGGAGAGTCCATCAATCAAACTTCTGCTAATTCCCAGAATGCAGTGCAGGCAGTTGGATATTTAAAATGGCACCTTTTGACATTGGAAGCATTTCCAGTGACCACATGTACAGTCCAGCACATAAAGACGTGGATATCACATGCTTTAACCAAAACGATGAAATTTGTTCATAATATTTGCCACTTATTCAGTTACTGCACTACAACACTGTGAGACTAATTCACCTATTTCACATGTGGTGTATGTATTGTGTCCTACGATGGACTGCCATCCCATCCAGGGGCCTCGCTCCCAGTGTTCCCAGGATAGGCTCTCTCTCAAATCCACCATGACGCTGACCGGGATCCGCGGTTACTGAATATTGATGAATGAATAATTATTTTTATCTATACACATACACAATTTCATTGTTTCGCAGTTTAACCTTGTGGACGATGTTAGCCACTATTCCTAGCCACAGTTGTCCTGTGCTCATGCTTACTCAACACTCGTTTGTACTCTCATTGCTTTATTTTGTGCTATTTACAAAATTACGGTTATAGGAAAATCTGAAATATGAAAGGAATATTCCTGAATGTCTGTTTAACCAATGTAGCCATTGCTTGTATTTTGTTTTCTTCCTAGAATATCCAATGGTACCGCACAAATAACTGAATATAACTTCACATTGTTGTGATAAGAGTTCGCTGTGGCAGAAATTTATCTATAGCCTTGGTGTGCATCAAGGTTCTCCTCTAGGACCTTTAAAAATGTGCTGTAACAGGACAGCTGCCTCTTTGTATCAGCGACTCCTCGGTTCCTCTGGACAGCACTGCCACAGGGCCGGTCATTATCCTCATCCTGGAGTCCCTTCGAAGCACGTCGGTGCATTTGAACACACAAGTAGCCTATTTTGTGTGCCTTTGAGATTTTCTTTATCTGTCCAGTACACCTAGCGACCCACAATTCAACCTTTTTGTAAACACCGGCCCTGCGCAGGCTGAACGATGAGGACAGGATAATGAGGCTGCGCAATAAGGCAGCCCCTTTCATCTAGGAATAGTGTACAGTACACACAATGTTTTATAATTGTACATATAAATAGTTATACAAACAGACATTATTGGGCAGTGGTCAAGATTAATGTCATCGATACTGTAAATGAATACTAAGGCATTTTTTAGGACTATTAGGAGATCAGTCTACTCTGGGAGTTGCTAGAACTAGTCTCCTTGTTATAAATAGCAGCTTTTCCCTCTCGCTGTCTGTACAGACTCATTATAATCCATATCGATCGTTCATCTGCACATTTCGAATCAGTCTAATTCAATTTTTCAATTCAATTACATTTGTAGTGCTTTTAACAATAGACATCGGCACAAAGCAGCTCTACAGAAATCCGGATGTAGATTTAGGTCCCTAATGAGCAAGCCGGAGGCGACAGTGGCAAAAAAAAAAAAAAACCCAGATAAGGATGGAAGGAATCTTGTGATAAACCAGACTCGAAAGGAACCGGTCCTCTTCTGGGTGACACTGAATGGTGTGATTATAAATCCTTACACTATAATTCTCTGTGATTTGTCAGGGTGTGGTCTTTTTGTGTGTCTTTCTGTGCTTTTTCAAACAGAGGCTCTCAATTTTTTTTTTTTTGGTAGGACTGAACAGACCCGTTCAGTAGCGATTTAGTCCATTAACATTATTTAAATGTAATCAATAAGATTTTGTCTATATATCAGAGTCATAGAGGCGTTTTTTTTTCACTCAACAGAACACATCCGGCCCCAGCTAACAGTATCTTTTATGCAGGGGTGGAGAAATTGTACTTTGATACTATATTTAAGTGAGATTAAGTTAACCTTTAGCTTTTAGTATTTACATTTTTATTTAGACCTTCAGAGTCTTTGTTACAAATCTCTTCTTCTCTCATCCAGCCAGTGAATTCATGCAAACAATAAATTCAGGTTGTTTCATTAATATAGAAAAGAAATCCAGTGTATGTAGTTAGTGCTATACCTGTGAGTGTGGGTCTGAAGATGGATGATCCACTGGACTGTAGTGGGGAGCTTGAGCATGAAAATCTATCTAATTTAAAAAGCAAGTTAAGATATATTTTGCTAATTAGCTGACTATATTTAACCAGGTTTGCTCGTTTTCTTTGCCAATGCCAGGTTTGACTAGCATCGAGTCTAGGAGCTAGCATAGCTGGCTAGGCAGCAGGTCCAATTCTATCTAATGGTAAACATTGGTTATTTATATTTAACATTTTACAGATTGATTCATTAGCAAAAAAAAAAAAAAAACAACAACGCAGCATTAGCCATGCATACGAGCTCGAACTTACAAAGATTGAAAGATGTTGTCAGGAAAATGGCGTGGTTACTTTAAAACAAAAATCAAAGTCATTCTAAAAGCTAGTTTTCACACGAAATCTAAAATATTGGCTTAATTTTATTAGTTGAAATAATTTTATTACTTCACTACATTGTTACAACAACAAAAAAGCAACTTTAATGTATAAACATATTTTTTATGTCTGGATGAATGATTTTGACATATTAGCTCTACTTTTACTTCGAAAGTGCATTTTCCACCCCTGTTTATATACTTATTACAGGTTTATACATTTTTTTGAATAAAATATAACTCTGGATTCACCATGACCCTGATTAGGGTAAATCGCTTACTGAAGATTTATGTGTTTGAGTTATGCTTGGATTAAAGCCATTCAAATCCAGCAGACTATGGGACCTTAATAATAAAAAACATAAATAATTTCCTCATGTTGGGTAGTGATTTCGAAATATACATCTAAGGAAGTAAGTAAATAAAAAATCCTGGACCCCCTGACTTTGAGAAGCGTTGTTTTAAATCACTCCCGCTCTACAATTAATTTTGTGTGCTGATGATCGTTCCTGTAGAGCTGTGTATGTAATCCAGTAGATTGCTCTTCTGAACTTGATTTCACATCTTCCTGTAACATTTCTCTGTAACTGTTTAACACACGCACACATACACACAGCAGTCTTACTTTTATACAGTACATGTCCACATACTCGGAAGAACAATATCTATCTCTCTCTCTCTCACACACACACACACACACACACAAGTGTTCTTGCTTCCAATTTAAGCAAGTGCTTGCAGGGCAGTGTTGCAGGGTGCAGTGGCATCACTAAGTGTGATGGATGTGCTGTCAGCAGGGTGGAGGATGAAGTATGGAGCTGAGATAGCAGGGAACACGGGCAAGGCGCTGCGTGGCTTTAACCCCACTCTACTGCACCACATACACACATCAACCCAGTCCACACGTCAAAAGTGTGTGTTTCTCTGAATCACCAACGTCCCTCTCTGTGTGCCCAGCTCATCATCCATTTATGGTACCATTTATGAGTGTTCGTGTGTGTGTGTGTGTGCGCTGTTTCTGCACCAGCACTTGGACCTGAGGAAATGAAAACAAGCTGCTCATCCTCCTCCATCCTCCAGCTGTTCTTCTCGTTGGCCTCTCTGGGTCTCAGGTGGCATTTCAGCCAGTTTATGAGCCTCTGTGCCCAGAGGCGCCACATTTTCACACTCTCCCACTCATACTGGCATCAGGAGCAGTCGTGCAAACAAAATGGCTCGGAATGGTCTTTAAAATCGTATTTGACACCATCATGTGATGGGACCAGTTGGGTTTGTAAAAGACACTCGACAACACGATGTTCAGAAAGGAATCGTAAAAATGTTCAAACCGCAAAATAAGGCTCATTAGTAGTGTACAACGTTAACATTTGCGCTGGACATACTGGACCATGATTACAGCTACGTTTATGAGTTAAAAGACAGTCCAAAGACTGCCACTGTTGAAAGGTTTTGACTAAGGCTTGACCAGCTTGGTTAAAAGTACCCGCTAGAATGAATCTAAACGCATTTCTGCTGTGGCCTGGCAAAACCCTTCACATTGGTAAATGTTGTCATTTTTTTTTTTCATTTTTCCTTTTCCATGTATCTCAATCAGAAGTCTGGTTCAATTAAATTGCAATTAAACATTTCATTCCAATTCCACTGAAGGATGCTCCGCCCACCTCTATGTCTTTATGGAAAATCGTAATGAATGACAAATTGTAAAGAATTCTTTATTTACAGTGTGAAACGATTTCTCACTATTATTTTGAGCATCATCCACATCAGTCAGTCCCATCACCCGAGGTAAAAGTCACTCGCGGGGTTTAAACACGAGCCTCGTCGTCGTCCCATCACTCGCTCGACCGATCTCTGTTCACGCCAACATCGGCGAGGAAATCATGGCTGATTCACTCCCATATTCTCTTGTTAATGACTTTTTATTAGCCGCTTGAAACGTTTTTCTCCGCTGGCGTCTGTTCAGAGTGTGTAAGCACTCATCTGTTTTGTGAAGGTGCCGGAGCATCTCAGACATTTTGACAGCTGTTATCTGATCACAAACTGAATTGAATAGGATTATGTCAGTTCACTGTGGTAGGATGATGATATCTATGATGTGGTAGATATCCAACAATATGATCAAACTTTGGAATAATCACACTTCTTTAGGCAGACTGACTGACTTCACCTCTTCTTTTGTTAAACTGACTCCTCGTACAGCAGGATCTTTTAAGGAAGAAAAAAAAAAAAAAAAAAAAAAAGTAGCTCAAGTAAAAAGAATAACAATATCCGATGGGTTTTCCCAGACCACCATACTTCTGTCTGCAAGTGATAATGGGTTGGATAACACAAAAATTATTTCCCTGATCCATCCAAGGTGATGGAACTTGTAATTCTAAGAATAATTAAAGGAAGCTGTGTCTATTAAAAGAAACTGAAGGAAATGTATGATCTATGGAGCAGATATTGGGTTCGCTTTGCTTTAGTGTTTCCACCTGTATTCCACCGAGTCCCTTTAAATGTGTCTTCAAGTTTCTTCAAGTCACTTTCTGTTCATTACAGACGTAGTATTTTGTGCAGACTGTAGAGCAGAGAGCAGTCATAATTAAAATCCCCCCACTTTTCTCAACTCTTACTTTATTTTTTTTCTCTCCAACCCGACACGTTTGTTTTAAAGGCGATCCATTCTTGTAAATATAGCCATCATGAGTTTAAAAAAAAATATGTATATTTTTACGGATTCTGAGATATTACTACTTGGTTTGCAAATAAAATATTCAACAACGTATTTGGCCTCGTGTCGTTTGAGTCTGTTTACTTCATTCTAAGTAGGTGATGATCAGTGAAACCTTACCTTGGGCCATAACCTTTTATGAAAAGCTGAGCATTCAATATGAGAAAGAAACGTACAACACAACACTTACCCAGTCATCCTGCACCGAGGAGGCGGGTTTTTGTCTGATTTGATTTGATTCCAGCTATTATGTCGACACTTTCTGAGTAAAATCATCAGACAGTGGTAACATTAAGGCATTTCTGCTTCACTTGATTCAAATTACCTTCCCAATGTGAGAAATCATTCAGCCCGTTCTCGCCTGTTTAAGCGTGTGTGTTCAAAGTGCTCTTGTGCTTTATTGCCCCCGTGAATCATTCAGCATAATTTAGAGGAAAGGAAAATGAGTTTATTCAAACTGCACACCACACCAAACAGCCCATTAAAAGAAGAAAGAAAGAATCGTTTGCCCTGATATCAGACAAATTATTGTTATGTGACAACTACGAGGCCAGATGGTGCTGTGAAATGAAATTGGACAAGCTTAGAATAATAATAAAGTTGATTAGTTCAATAAATGTTGATAGGAGTTTTTCCTTTCAGAATATTTCATATTATGATTGTTGTTTTATGCTGCTCTGATGTGATAAATGATTACAGCTTAGAGAGGCGCTGTCTAAAGGTTCAACTGTTGCGCAATAGTGCCTCCTTTTGTACGTAAGAGTAAATGCTGGTATTAAGACAAACATATTTTAAAGAATTTAGCGGGATCTATTAATAGAAATGGAATACAGTGTTCCTAAGTATGTTTTCATTAGTGTATAAATACCTGTAACTATGAATCGTTGTGATTTCGTGAGCGTAGAATGAGTCTTTATATCTACATAGTGAGCAGGTCCTCTTCCACTGAGCCGCCATGTTGCACCGCTACGGTGACCCAGAACGGACAAACCTCTAGAGAGCGCCATCTGCGTTTCATGTTCTTAGTAGCTTTGTGAATCCAGAACGAAGCACCAGATGGGCGAGTATGAAGAAGAGAGGAAGTCAAGGAAGGAGAAAGAAGAGGAACCAGTGTTTGCTGGTTCTGGTTAACAAGTCTGAGAAGCCAAATTTTGAAAAATGGAGGATCATACTTATTACTTAGCACAGGAAAAAGCAAGCGAGTGTGAATGTAAGTACAACCCGAATTCCAGAAAAGTTGGACGTTCTTTAAAGTTGAATAAAATGAAAACTAAAAGACTTTCAAATCACATGAGCCAATATTTTATTCAGAACAGAACATAGATAACATAACAAATGTTCAAACTGGGAAATTGTACACCTTTATCCACTATACAAGCTCATTTCAAATTTGATGCCTGCTACAGGTCTCAAAATAGTTGGCACGGGGGCAACAAATGACTGAAAAAGCAAGAAAGTTTAAAAAGATTCAGCTGGGAGAACATCTAGCAACTAATTACGTTCATTGATATCAGGTCTGTAACATGATTAGCTATAAAAGGGATGTGTTAGAGAGGCGGAGTCTCTCAGGAGTAAAGATGGGCAGAGGCTCTCCAATCTGTGAAAGAGTGCCTAAAAAGATTGTGGAATACTTTAACAACAATGTTCCTCAACGTCAAACTGCAAAGGCTTTGCAAATCTCATCATCTACAGTGTATAACATCATCAAAAGCTTCAGAGAGACTGGAGATATCTCTGTGCGTAAGGGACCAGGCTGAAGACCTTTATTGGATGCCCGTGGTCTTCGGGCCCTCAGACGACACTGCGTCACTCATCGGCATGATTGTGTCATT
>JAQQZR010000037.1:3559378-3573370 GCA_030068235.1 Notoglanidium macrostoma | reverse complement strand
GATAATGCCCACAATATCATCAAGCTCAATGGGGGCCACTTTGAAGAATCTAAAATATGAAACATATTTTGTTTGGTATTTTTTTTTTTCAGACTTTTTTGTTTACTACATTCATTATATGTGTTGCTTCATAGTTTGAGGTATTCAGTATTGTTTTACAATGTAAAAACAACAAAAAAAAGAAAAACATACGAAAGTGCAGGTGTGTCCAGACTTTTGACTGGTAGTATATATATATATCGTGTAAAAAGAAAGATGTCTAGCGTTTCATATTATGCTCTGTTGTTTATTTTGTTAGGTCACAATTCACATTCTTTATGGCAATGTTTTTTATCATTCGGATGGTTGAAAGCTCTTGAGCTGCTAAGCGCTGCTAAGGCTAGGTTAGCATGGACAGGGTGATTAGCTACGGATTAGAGGTAGACTTTTCTTCCCACCCAGCCCAGTTACAAGTAAGCATGTTGTGTATTAAGAAATCAATACTGTCATTAAGACCAGGATGCCTGTGTAAAATGACTTTCATTATTAGTAGTATTATTGTGAATCAAAAAGGTTTTATTTTGGTATCTAGCCTTTTTTTTAAAAAAAAAAAACACTGGATGACTAATGCTAATGATTTTACCACCATTTGTATCAACAAAATATGCACCAGGTTAATACTTATTATTTAACTCTTTTCTAATTTTCCTGCTTTTTTAATTAAAAAAACAGGTTTGTTCATTATTTATTTGATATGTATTGTTATTCAGATATGAAAATACGGGATTCGAGATTTTGGTCATATCGCACAGCCCTAAGTATGATTCATGAAGTCATGCTTATACAGGTCAAGAGCTTCAGTTAATGTTCATACCAACATGAGAATGAGGGCAAAACTGGATCTTTGTTACACTGACCATGGCATGACGGTTCGCATTTCAGACACTGATGATTTCCAGGGATTTTCATGAACAACAGTCTCTACAGTGATGCAAAAAAAAAAGTGAGCAGCAGTTCTACAAGCAGAAACACCTTGCTGTTAAGAAATGTGTGAGGAGAATAACCAGCGCTGACAGGATGGGACGACAAACGAACCAAGCTCACAAACTGAGTGGCCATGGCGTGTAGATATTATATTTTTACATAGTAGTATATTTATTTTTTTAAATAGAAAATAATAGTCTTTTTTTCTTTTATGTTTTCAGATTTTGTAAATAGGAAACATTCCCAACCACACACACCCCACTGTCTTCTCCTGGTACTCTGGTGTTGCAAGACCTGCATTTGTATATTGTGGTTCTGCCACACACTCATATTTTCCAATAAATCTTTACAATGGCAGTGACAGTTGTTATGTATTTTGACCATTCCGTGTCAAAAAATGTAATTAGGAATAAAACGAATACATTTTATAACATTTATGTTAGCCTTAAGGAAATGTTTCGGCTGCCAAAGATGAAGTTATGAGGAACATTTCTTACATAATGTGTTTGCAGTGCTTGTGCACAAACACATTTGTATGTCTCTTTAAAGCTGCAGGCAACTAACAAAGCAGAGCAACGCTATCATTCACTGCAGACTCATCTGACTTTGTGTCCGCTATCATAACATCCATATACTCTTAGATAAAACGGTTCAATCTAGAACTTAAAGGAGTTCTTAAAGAAAAGTTACTAAGTAGAAGCTAACAATAGAGTGTTTCCCTTTTCCAGAAGGTTCCAAAGAAACCTTGTGGATCCCTTTTTCCACCCAAAAGTGTATGAGGAATCCTAAAGTTCTTTGGAGTTCCATGGAAATTTCCATATTCACAAACACCGACCAAAATCACATTATATTACCAATTAAGGCTTTCTAGACCAGTCATCATGCACTTTACAATATTAAATAGATTTGCATTTGCTGAAGGAAATACTGGAGCTTGCAAAAGCAAAACAATGAAAATTCATGACAGATAGATAGAGTGATTAAAAGAGAGAGTGAGTGAAAGAGAGAGGGGTTAAACAGAGTTTAGACACAAAGAAAGTAAGAAAGATATGGAAAATTGATGAAGAAATTAAGATAAACAGAAATAAAGAAATGAAGTGATAGATAGATAGATAGATAGATAGATAGATAGATAGATAGATAGATAGATAGATAGATAGATAGATAGATAGATAGATCAAGTTTCATGACCATAAAATTTGTAGGAGTAGTAAAATTAGAGGGTTCTGATGGGAGGACGGAAGGATGAAAAAAGAGAGAAAGAATAAGGAGCAGATAAAAAGGTATGTAAGGTATGACAACCTAACGATATTTACCAACTTCGGTGGTCCTTGATTTTAATCTCTAGTTAGGCATCAAAAAATGATTGGAAGCCAATGGGAGGAAAAGTGAGGGATGACAAAAAAAACAGAAAGCAGAAGTGATAGAGGTATTGAAAGAGCTGGAGTGCTTAGTAGTATTGCCCAGAACATGTCCAATTTGGAAGTATTATTTCAAAAATTCACTATATGGGAGCAGTTTTTCCCATTCAAAGTCTATGGGAAAAAAATGGAGGGATAATAAAGAAGGAATTGGGTGGAATATCAAAATGAAAATAACCTAGCTTGTGTCATTTGCAAGACCTACAGAACAAAGTTGGAATGAAGTTCACATGAACTGGTTTTGAGTTATTGTTCCTGGAAGAAGGAAGAAGAAAAAGCCAACGGATAACAATAGAGTGCTTTTCTTTAGAAGCACTACAATAATTGTGCATTTTTAATTTAATCCATTTATATGCATTGATCATCATACAAATCCCTGCGTAAGTCTTTACTATAAATGATAATGAATTAGAAAGAGTACATTAATTTAAACAAATGATTTGCAGATGTTTTTATAGAAAATTATTCAACACTTTCCAGCCAATTAGAATAGAGAATTCAGCAATGTTGTGATATAATATCTGTTATCTATTCTCCTGTATACTTTGCTACAGAGCATTTGCCATTTTAATATACAGTAGTAATACATTATACAATTAACTCAAGTGTTCAGAGTTTTGGAGGCTGGGGGACACTTAAAATCCATAAATCTACTTCTCACTGTCTGAATTTATCATTTCAGAGGGAATATAATTTCCACTTGGCCACTATATAAGACCAATATGAAGAAAATGTATGAAACTTTGACTTACCATTCAGTGCATATTGCATATAACATGGTGAAACGCTACCTACGTAAATACTTCCAAAAACTGCACACATAATTACATGCAGCACCTAATTACTGGTGCTTAAACCAACTATACTTACCAAAGCTAATTTGTAGAGAATGTAGGAAATGACTCATTGTTTCTTTTAATACCTGATGATTATCCTGGGATATAAAAAGCCAAAGAAGTTGGATTGTTATAATAGGAATAAAGTAAAACGTATACAGAACAGCTTTTAAATGAACTTAATGGTTTACAGTAAAATATCTTCCACATTCACAACTGTCTTTTATTCAAATAAATTTTTGTTGAGTATTGGTAATTTTTAACACAATTGATAAAATCCCAACAGATTTTCAGAACAGAAAGAATTTCAGTCACACGGTCTGTGTTTTTCTAGAAACCTGGTCTTTTTGTGTACATCTTCAGCGGACAGATATGGCAAAAGGGTAGCATGCAAAATTTTACTTTGCGTTATAGGCAATGGAAATGCAGAAAATCTAAAAGAAATCAGTACATTCCTGTTGTCCTGTTAGTAAAACCAAGACTGAGAATGCAATATGTCCAGCTCTTAGTTCAAGTCAAAGTCACGTCATGTTCTTTGGCACATTTAAAAACAGCAACAGGTGATCTAAATGCTGTACACTCGGAGTAGCAAAAAGCATAAAACAAGACATTAAAAAGTCAAAAACCAGTTTAAAAGCCAAGAAGTAAAGGTGTGTTTTAAGACAGGATTTAAAATCAGGCAGCGTAGGGTCCAACCTAACATACAGAGGCAAATCGTTCCAGAGTTTGGGGGCCACGACTGCAAAGGCTTGAGCTCCTCTGTGCTTCAACCTTGACTTTAGAATAACCTGTCAGCAGATCCCAATTGTACCAGCACAACTTTCTCCAGATGTTTTCAAAGAAACAGGAGATTATTGGTACAAAATTGTAGAGGATGGAGGTGACCAGATTTGTTTTTTTGATTAGTGGTCACTATACTGTATGCTTAAAATGTACTGGTAAAAACCTGAGCCGACACTGCCGTAAATAATAATAATTTGGATGTACAATAGTTTTAAAAATCTCTGTGTCGACTGTGAACATACCTATTCTCATTATTTGTCTGGTTTTATCCCTGGCCAGTTGGTAAATATGGAGAAGATTATTTGCCAGATGGAAGCAATCATGAACATGAAATGGATGAAACATGAAATATTTGTAACATTAAGAGAAGGTGCCACAGTAATAACCCTGACTTGCTCTTCTTAAATTGCTCTTGCCTTGCTTTATCGTTAATGAAAAGCAATCAGCAGGAGACTTTTTTTTAAGATTAAACTGACTTCATATCAAAAGTGGATGTAATTCCTCATTGCATTTCTATTTTTCAGGCTGTAAACAAAGAGATGATATGGAGATGCTGTTCTATATAAAGAAACGTCTTTTTAAGTGACAAGATTATTGAATCATTAGGCTTACAGCTAAAGCTAAACTTACATTTCACATTTCAGGAGTTATATAACTAACATCATGATCAGTTCTGATCAAGATACCAACCTTAATTCAAACGTATTTAGGCCAAAGGCCTAAAATCTTGGTTTAAACTGTATTTTACTGTACAAGCTTTAAACCCAGAGTGCATTCCATATTATGAGCTGATTACCAGTTGAGTCCATGGAAACCAAATTCCTAGTTTCCATAGCAACTAAACTTAAAATATCTCGAGGTAATCAATAAACGCATCATTTTTATAAAGCCAATATTATTATAAAACAGTATAATTATCTAATATTATGCTGCTGGTGTAACATTAGGGAAGACTTAGAGCATGTGTATGGGGGGGGGGGGGGTAATTCAGCAGAGATTAAATATTCTGTGATGATGAATTTGCATATTTTAGAGCTCTTTTTGTTTTTGCACTGTCACCTCTCCTACTATGCAGACAGAATAATCTGAATATTAACAGCTTTACTGAGTCATTATTCAAATTTAGAAGTATGACTTGTTTTACAGAAATTAGACCATAACTCATGGTACTTTCCACCTGTAAGGAATAAAAACGTCTGGTCATTTTGTTATTAGGGGAAAAAAAAAACACAATCTAGTTTGGATGATAACAGTACCTCTGCTTTACATTAGGCTTCATCACACCACACCACACCACAGCGTTGACTGTATTCCTAAATCTCCAACAATTGCCAGTGATTAAAAATTTCAATTAATTAAATGATATTGTTTTAACCATTCATAGTTACATTTAACATTGAGGAAAGTCATGTTATCAGTTACATTACAGCAGCTATACACAGTTTCTCCCTCACAAGCTTGGCTTTTTTCTCTCTCATGAAGTTAATAAGACAAAAAATTGCAGTCCCCCATCCAGTGTCTTTTTTTTCAGACTTTCCAGTGTCAGAATACGTCAAGTTACAGCTTTAAGTCTGTTACAATGTACTGGAGACTCCTTCCATACATGGTATGTGAAAAAAAACCTCCCATCAATAATTGCACACTTTTTACAAAAAGAAATATGTTTCTGAAACATCCACCATATAAATAAGTAAGATGTTACTACGGAAACAATAATGTCTTGGAATGAGTGCATTAATATACGTATGCCTTGCAGCCAGAACGCCTACTATAGGAAATTAAACACCTTCTGAGCAATCATTAAAAACTCAACAGTTATAAAGGTTAATATAAGATGGAAGTAGCCTTCTTACAAACTAAAATACTGTAGATGTGTAACTTTTGGTAGTGCCCTTTTGTCTTTGTTTTTCTTTGAATCATATTTGTCTTTTCCTTCTCTTCTTTCTCTCCCTTATCCTTGCAGTTCACAGGAGTAATGATTCATGTCCCTAGTGAGATCCCATTTTTCTCCACCTCATGCTGTGTGTGTACATGCATAATCAATCATGAGAGACATGAAGGCTGCAGGAATGCACTGTACTATACAATAAAACAAACCATTCACTGTAGGGGAATCTATTTTTGATAGAAATGTTTTTGTGATGGTATTTTTTTTTGTGTGTGTGTGTGTGTGTATTTATTCCTGAACCTGTAAGTAAAGGTTGGAATCACAGTTTGTAGTAACAATCCCTGTGAAATCTCAGTAGACAAATACCCTTTCAGTGATCTTTAGGACCATGTCATAATAAACCATGAAAGCACACATTGCTTTCGTTCTTCTGTTCCTGGGAGCCCCATTGCTGGAAATATCCTCCTGTGTGGAACTATGTCTCATTTCTTGCTGTTAATAAAGGTCAAAAACACCCAGCATGTTCAGCTGCATGAACACTGTGGAGGTAAGTACAGTACAATGACGTTCTTTCCTTTATATCAGAGGGCAGATTCCACTATTATACAGCACCCTGGAGCAAACTTGGCTTAAGAGCAGACATAACTGTGCTAGCAGGGCTTATCCCTGTCTTTCAAAGATTTTGGCATATACCATACATCATTACTTGCTTTTAACAAACATCTTAAAGCAGATTTGCTTTTGATGTGAGAAAAAAGCAAGAAGTAACATAAAGAGAAGCAAACAGACAGCGATGTTTAATTTATGGCTAGTAACAGTTACAGGTGAATTTTCTGCCTTGTCTTTTCAATTTCTTTTTACATGGGAACATGGGTAAATCAGACCTAGCCTGCTTGCTATCTCGTTAGATAATAGAATATCTTGTTAAATAATACCACATTCACACCTATGGGCAATTTAGAGTAACTATTTAGGAAACCAGAGCACCCAGAGGAAACCCTCGCATGCACAGGGAGAACATGTAAACCCAGCCCAGAAAGGTACGCTGGGTTCGAACCCAGGACCTTCTTGCGGTGAGGCGACAATGCTAACCACTGCACCACTTTGCCACATTTTATATATATATATATATATATATAAAATTGATTCAAAATATATATATACACACACACACACACACACACACACACACACACACACACACACACACACACACACACACATACATACAGGCTCAGAATTAATGGGACAGTTGACTGATAAGCAGTGTCATTGCCTGTTATGGTCTGTTCCCTCATCATTTCTTGATAAATTAAGGAGCAAAAAGGTCTGGAGTTGATTACAAATGTTGAATTTGCATTTGGCAGCTGTTCATGGAAACTCGTAATATGCAGTCTAAAGAGGTGATGCAAATGAAGGAGGCCATCATTAGGCTGAATAAACAAAGCAGCCCTATCAAAAGATAGCAAAAACTTTGGAAGTGGCCAAATAAACAATTTGGTACATTATAAAAAAGAAATAATGTACTGGTGAAGTCATCGATGTCAAAAGACCTGGAAGACCACAGAAGACAACTAACGTGGACAATCGTAGAATTCTTTCCTTGGTTAAAAAAAACCCTTCACAGCATCTAGCCAATTCAAAAACACTCTCAAGGTATGAGTATCATTATTAAAGTCTACAATCAAGAGACACCTTCATGAAAGTAAATATAGAGGGTTTATAACAATATGTGAAGAACTGGTAAGACTCAAGAACAGAAAGGCCAGATTAGCAACTGAAGGTGGCTGCAGTAAAGTCCTGTCAAACTCAATTTCATCTCAAGGGATGAAATTCAGCATTTGAACAGGGTGATGTCCGTGAGCTCCAGACTTTAGCTGGTGTTTGATTTGCATCAAAGCGTTAAAAATTATGCTTATATTTATAATTTTGTTAGTTTGTTAAGTTCCTTATGAGTCTGGGAAAATGGAGAGAAAAATTCCTAAACAGTTAATGAAATATTCTTCTTAAATCCCTTGAATTTACTCTAAAAGTCTACACGTCAATCATACCTTGATGGCGTCTTTTCAAATTGTATCACTGTTCCAGTACTTTTGGAGTGGACTGTGTATTATATATACCTACAGTAGTGTGCAAAAGTCTTGAGCCACAACTCTTTCTTTCATATTTTGCTTCCAAAGGGCCAGAATGTAGTCTTGAGGAACAGTTCTCCAGGCTTCCTGCATACCTCAGTGGAACACCATCGGTCATGGATCGGCCTCCCCAAAGCCCGGATCTCAACATTACTGAAGCGGTGTGGGATCATCTCGACAGGGAACAGAACAAAAGGCAGACAACGTCCAAAGAAGAGCTTTGGAACGTCCTTCAAGAAGCCTGGAGAACTATTCCTGAAGACTATTTAAAGAAATTAGAAGAAAGCTTACCTAAGAGCATTCAGGCTGTGTTGAAGAATAACGGTGCTCATACCAATATTGACTTCAAAGCTTGTTAGACTAATACAAACTCTCTTCGTGTTATATGCAACATATGTACAAATAAAGATGTTATTATTATTATTATTATTATTATTATTAAATGGTACCCCGATTGTAGAATCACCAATAAACAAATGGATATAGATACACTGCATGTATGAATGCATTTTGTACACAGATGCACAAGAAGCAGACAGTCTTTCTCTCTGATGCGTGAAGGAGGGAGGAGGAGAGTAAGCACATGGGGAGAGGGAAAGCATGTGGGAGCGTGTGTACGTGTGCGCGCATGTGTGTGTGTGTGTGTGTGTGAGGTTGTTGCTGGAGTAAGACTTGAAGTGGAAGCACACAGTGAGGCAAGAAGCACAGGGAGGAGAAAAGTGGACTGCTCCATCATCAAGCGAGGATATCAGATATTCCCCCAGACAAGGAATTCCTTGGAGAGAAAGGGAGAAACAGAGGACTGTGTGAGACAGAAGAAAAGGACGAACAGGACTGGGGAAAGGAGAGAAAAGGAAGAGGTGGGTAAGAGAGAAGGGAAGAGTTGATGGCATGGCAAAGTGATGCTTCAGTGTAGTCTGTTCCTCTCTGACACAACTTGGCACTCAAGGTAACAGCATCTTTTTACACATTTAATATGTGTGTGTGTGTGTGTGTGTGTGTGTGTGTGTGTGTGTGCGTGTGTGTGTACTTGAAAGCTGCTTGTTCATTTTTTCAGTTGCTGCATGATCAATGTGGGCTTGTTTTTAGAAGTGTGTGAATGTGTATGACTGTGTGTGTGTGTGTGTGTGTGTGTACAGAGAGAGAGAGAGAGAGACAGAGAGAGAGAGAGACAGAGAGAGACTAATGTTAGGGACAGCATCTTCAGACAGCAGAAAGTTTAATGAACCATTGCAGGATAAACATCGCTGCTGAGATCATGAGATTAGTTCCACGCTGTATATTTAACCAGCTGCAGGTGATGCTATGATAATCGAGTGCCGGTGCTCACTCGGTGCTCCATGGCTCTGTTGATCTGCTCGTGTCTCCTTTACTCACGCGCCATTGCTGGATCTAGCACTAGGTGTAAATAAGAGAGGTAGAAATAAGGTCTGGATTTTTTTTTCCCCAGAAAAAATTCAACACACTATTTTCTACAGGCATGAGATAGAGTAAACTGATACACCAAAGTGTTATTGAACTCTCAAATTTTATTTTTCCGAAGGTGTGTAGAGGTGATGTGCAGTCTGTGAGGTACTCTGTGGAAGTGGCATAACTCACAGCACTCGCATATGCTATTGCAAAAACTGAGGATATGAAACCTAGAAACTATGTTGCGCAAGACTTCACAATAGTCTTAGAAATGCAGTGAAACATTAGACAATACATTCATAAAATATTGCATTCAATTTCTTCAGACATTAGACAATACATCACCACAGCGCTGTTGAATATTATTAATGAACAGTGGCTCTAGCAGTGATTTATGTTTACAAAGCAAATCACGGGTTTGTATTAACGCTCTCAATTATAATTTCTTACAATAAATTAAGGCTAATAATAAAATGGGTTAGAAACATATTTAACAATTAATGATGTATGTTTATTGATATGTAGAAGAAGGGATTTTGGCGAAGAGAAGGAAGGAGTCTCCAAACAGTTAGAGCTTAAACTGTAATTTAAGTTTTTCAACATGGGAAAGTCTTCAGTACAGAGGATTTGATTTGCATTTTGCGTTTGTTTAAAGACGAAAAAGATATGCTGAGGTGCATTCGAATCTGGCAAACCGAGACAAAGGTTCCAGACTAACAGGTTTTTATTAAACTTTTAAATTTGAATGTTTTTTTTTGCGTAATGCGTTTGCGTTTGTTTCTGCTATAACATAAGCGATAACAGGAACTCACTTGTTTCTTGGATGTTACGCAACATTAAATGTAACGAGAAATGGATAAAAAGCACAATCTGTCATTCTTCAATATGTAAGGAAATACTAATGGTCAGCAACACTGTAGCTGTGGTATAAAAGCAATAGAAACTGAGATTTTAATGTTGACTGCCACTTCACGTTGCGCTGTATCATACGCTGATTATTTACGTGTTTCTTTGTACATCTACCTTCATCATTCTGCCTTATTCCGTCTTCTGTCTCTCTCTGTTAGTACGAGTTCCCAAAAAAGCAGGACGAAGGTAGAATTATCTCTCCTTAATGCTGAATCTCTTGTACAAGATCTCTTCCTTTGATTCAGAACTAAATGCTCATGTCATGATGACACATCAAGTATCAACTCATTTGGGGAATATTAGCTAGATTGTTTGAGCTTCCACAGAAATTGAAAACTAGCAGAACAGAGTACTAATAAATGGCTCATTTATCTTAAAATCCCAGTGAAGAATGTTATTAAAGTTGACTGATCTTAATAACCTCATTCATGAATTTATACCAGTCCACAGAAATAGGATTCGTAAACAATTCCATCTGCTTGCTATCAACAGAAGTAATGTGTTTTCCGGACTATTCCCTCGTGGCCATGTTTCTCTTAACCTGACTCCTGGGTGCACCTTACAGATTACACTTCTCCATCTATGGAGATAAATGTTCAGTGCTGACATTGTAGTGGAGGACGTACTATGTACACTCGTTCGCTCGCTTGAAGACGTGATTGAGAGATGTGCTGATGTGTTGACGCACAGTTCCGGCATCACAGGCAGCCGAAGATCAAGTGATTGTTGGATTTATTCTAAATGAAATTGTAGGAAAAGCAAAGCTATGATCAGTAAACACTGCCCTTCTTGCAAGTGAGAAGCTTTGCCCTCTATGTTTACACTAGCATGTCATACCTGACCATTTATACTGAGATTTTCCCAATTCTATAGATTAGAAATGCCATAATAAAGTAACAAATCTAAACGATCAGCGTGAATGATTCCTCGGACCGATCCTTTGGCACATGTGGACCGACATTTCCGATTTGCTGCTGCTTGATGCATAATTATGACCATGGTTTCATTTTATTCTGTCTTATGCTCATAGAGAAAAATAAAGCTTGGGAGAAAAAAAAAATGGCAGAGATTTCGGTGAATGTTGGTTCTTCTGGCGGATATACAGTACGTAGCCAGTACAGCTAGCTGGCTTTGCTAATCTGCAAACAAAACTCGCACTTAATATGTAAACATGTAACGTGACAATGTGAACATAGGGTCAGATTTCTGTAATCTGTAATTCTGTATCATGTGACTTTGAACCAACCTTGAATTTTATTTAAATATGCATTGATCTGCTACTTGCAACAGTTAGATTAGTCTGTACAGATGTAACTTTTGACCCCTAAATCTCTAAAACCTCTATCTAACTGCTTTAAAATGGGCCGAGATCAGACCAAGATGGATAATGTCTAGATTCAGATCCTCAGACATTGCTGGTGATGATCATAATATCAGAGCTAATCAATATTCACCAAACGCCATGGCTTTGAGATTCCTTACACACATGCTTTCATGAACTACTGTGTTTAAATCCAAAAGGAAACGATGAAGAAACTGAATCTGATCATGTGACTTTTCCATTCATGTTTTAATGAGTGGAAGAAATGCGTAGAGATTCCGCAAAACTGCTCAAAACCCAACAAACAAGGTGCAGTCGACTCGATTTAATTTCACTCCGTTCAAAGACGTTAGCGTGTTTTTTTTCTGACCGTCTGTGTCTTCTCGTTAGATACACAGAAAGCTGTTTGAGCTTTGAGAAACAATCCCAGCGGTGCTGCCATTAGTGGCCTAGCCATTAGTGTGGCTTACGTAAGTGTGAATTTCTGCCACTGTTGGGATCAGTCTTTCCATGCTGTGTTCTTTTTTACTCTATTAAGCAATATCAAAGCAGGGAGGAAAAAACCACTAAACATTTTTGAAGTGTGTTTGTCAGCATGATTATGAATCTACGTAGCCATCCGTCGATAATTTCTTGTCCAATTATACAGTATCAAGTTGTAATTTATTTCATCCAGTAAATGGCAATGAGATCTGATTGCATGATGGAATCACGGTTATTGGTTTTTCTTCCATTTTGGGTGTCACGAGGCTCTTTTGGACCAGAGGAACTTTTTTTATAGTTCTTAGGAAGTAAGAAAGTACCACCTTTCTTGTGTGTCTGCACTGCAGGAACTGAGGACAATCATCATTCTTAGAAGGCCGTTTCGAGGAACCTTTGTAGCACCATTGTCAGGGTAGGTACTATCCTAGCATAAGAGGAACCTTAAGTGTTGTAAGTGAGTGGTCAATTTTTAAATATCTGTGTAAAACGCTAGGCGTGTAAACAACAGCTCTTGATGTTAGCATTAAAGAAGCACTGAAAAGCCCATGAAGGTATGTAGTTCTTCATGTAGTTTACCTTCCTTGAAGGTGTGTAGTTCCTCTCAGTGAGTCCCTAGAATTGTTTGGTCTGGAACTACTTGTAAGTAGGAACTAGTTGTGAGCATAAGGAAATGTCATATCGCACACTAAAAGATTGGTTTGGCGGAATCATTCGAGCCTGTTGTTGCAAATCTCAGTTTCCATGCTCACGTTTGCTCCATTTTATTCATCTACATAGAAAATGAAGACTTCTCTGTCACTTTGTTGCTTGCTAGTGTGAACTTAAAACTAATCCTACTGAACGTAATGAATGATTTTGAACAGTCACCCTTCATGGTAGAAAAATGCTACTGCCTGCTACTTCCTGAAGAATAGGTTGTGATGTAGGTTGTGCTCCGTCATTCCCAAATGAACAGAATAATTGAGGAATAGTGAAGTATGTGACTCGTACCGTAACAATTCCATACCATTTGTTTTTAAACAATAATCTTCCTATCATTAGACGACCTGATATCTGTAAAAGCTATTGTTAGACACTCTAAAAATAACACAAGCTCAGACATGACTATTTTAAATCTCAGAAGAGAGAAAGTTGGCTCTTTTGAGAAAAAACCCTGAGTGGCAGGTGAAGATATTTCTCTCGACGTCTGCCAGCTATTGCTATCTTCGGCATGTGTCATAAACATTATATACCAAAACCACAGGAATAGAGCAGACTTTATTGAGAAGGGCCACTGACCTTTTCCTCTCTGTTATGGTGCTTATGTAACCAGAGGATTGAGGATGATTGACATCAGGTGTTCCTCCTTATCGAGAACAAGGGTTAACTGGTTAGAGGATACTGTCCTTAACCAGGTGGGTTATAAGAGTCCAAGATTACAGTGGCATATATGAGTAAAAGGCATTAACAATTCAAAAACACAACAGCAAATTGGAAACCACAACAGCAAAACTAGACACAAGAGCAAAAACAAGAACACAAAAGCAAATCAAAAGCACAACAAAAGCTAGTCATGCAACCGCAAAGCTAATAACACAACCGCAAAGCAGATCACACAACAGCAAAGCTCATCACACAGCAGCAAAGCTAATCACACAGCAGCAAAGCTCATCACACAGCAGTAGATCTAATCACACAGCAGTAGATCTAATCACACAACAGTAGATCTAATCACACAGCAGCAAAGCTCATCACACAGCAGTAAATCTAATCACACAACAGCAAAGCTCATCACACAGCAGTAGATCTAATCACACAACAGTAGATCTAATCACACAGCAGCAAAGCTCATCACACAGCAGTAAAT
>JAQQZR010000037.1:3546178-3558979 GCA_030068235.1 Notoglanidium macrostoma | reverse complement strand
AATCACACAACAGCAAAGCTCATCACACAACAGCAAAGCTCATCACACAGCAGTAAATCTAGTCACACAACAGCAAAAGCTCATCACACAACAGCAAAGCTCATCACACAGCAGTAAATCTAGTCACACAACAGCAAAAGCTCATCACACAACAGCAAAAGCTCATCACACAACAGCAAAGCTCATCACACAGCAGTAAATCTAATCACACAGCAGCAATGCTCATCACACAGCAGTAAATCTAGTCACACAACAGCAAAGCTCATCACACATCAGTAAATCTAATCACACAACAGCAAAGCTCATCACACAACAGCAAAGCTAATCACAACAGCAAAGCTAATCACAACAGCAAAGCTAATCACACAACTGCAAAGCTGATCACACAACAGGGAAGCTAACCTCACAACAAATCAAAAATACAACAGCAAAGCCAAAAACCAAAATACCAACTTTACACAGCATTGAAACAAATAAGAGAACATTGAAAGGAAGCTGCATTATTCAGAGGAAATCATAACTCCACATTAAAGTATCATACATAAGTAAGTTATAGTCAGTTGCAATGTCCAGTCAGCAGTAAGTATGTGATGTTGAATAAGGACGTCCCAGTTCCATGTTGGCCTATATATTGGTGATGTGTTTCTGTATTTGCTGGTGTATTTTTTCTTCCTTTGTTGAATTTTCTGATTTACTGTTGAGTCTTTTTGCTGGTATCTGATATAGCATTTGGCATTTCAGCTTTCTGAAACATATCAGAATGCTACAAGTTTCCAATATCGATTGGCGATTGGACTCACTGTTATACTACCAAAATCTAGCTAAACGTAATTACTCAGTTTGTCTTTCATGTTTAACTCTAACATGTTTATTTGTATTGTTTTTATGTCAGTGCTAAATGGACATATGATTTGATGAGCATTTGCCAGCACAACAGAAAGTAACATATGATATTGTATATTATCACTCACATTTTATTTATTTTTCATCTCTTCTTCTTTCTGAGCTCTTGCTTTGTTTGGTAGGATTTCCCTCCTTTGTTCTCTCCTCATCAATCTGATACATAGTGTAGAGGCTCTGTATCTCTCCAAATCTCTTAGCTTCTCTCCTCCACTGCGCTGCCATTTCTTTCTTACTCTTGCTATCAAATAGTCTCTTCCTTCCAAGTTAAGTGTGTAATCTGCTCCGTTCATGCCCTTCTGAACACCTGATGGAAGGATCATGCTAGTCATTTTCAGCTGGTCTCTGATCCATGTTTACCCGCTAACTGAAGACAGATTGATTACCTTTATTTATCCTCCCTTCAACCTGGTACTCTATCCTGGAACTGGTAATTGTCAGCTGGTCTTGTACTTTATGTGAGAAAACCCATTTCACGATGGCTTGGGTACATGCACACAGGCTGTCATTTGTCTTCTACAGTTGGCACCCTGTGCATCGAGTTAATAAAAACCCTTTACACGTCCGTATGAGTTACTTTAGTAATACACTTGCATTAAGTGTTTCTAATCCTTATTTAACAGCTCTTGCTATTTGCATGAAGTGCCGGGCTGCTGCCATTTTCACGAAGTGCAGCTGTTCCTACTTCATGACTCAGTGTCTACAGCTACAGCATTCGTACTCAATACATTTAATTTACTAGATGACTTTTTTTGGTAAAGAGAAGAGCTCATTAGTCGGCGTGACAATGAGGAAGGTAAGAAGGGTGAATGCAACGAGGGCCGTTGTTCTAACTCAAAAGCAATGGAGCTTAGTTCCAGGTGGTGGATCTTTGCTAAATTAAATAGGATTAACTTGATTGCAGTGGATCAAACTCAAATGTAACAGATGTTAATCAAATGAAACAGGGCTTCCTGGCATGCCAAGGCTCAAAATCTAATGCAGCTGACCTCATTTAAAAAATAATGAATGCAACTCAAATGTAGTGAGTGTAACTCAAATTCAATGATTCTTACTTACAAAAAAAAAAAAAATTGGGTCTAAATCAAATTCTCAGGGAATAAGTGTATGAATTTGGGTTTAACCCAGTTCACTGGTAACTTAAATGCAGCTCAGGTATAGTGGATGTAACTGAAATACAATATACCTAACTCAAATATAAGTCTGACTCAAAGTAGGTGAATGAAATGAGTCAAACTAAAATACAGTGGATCAAATTCAAATGCAATGAGTCCTACTTAAAAGAAATGAACCTGACTTGTATAAAATGTAACTAAATCAAATGCACATGTCCTAATTTGTATGAAATTGGGTTTAACTCAATACAGTGGGTTTCATGTTCCTTGAATGTAGCTCTGTGTCGGATAAGCAAGCAGGCAACAGATGTAAAAGCAGAAGGGAGCTTTGATTTTCAGCAGGCAGACAAAGTCCAAAATGTCAATCCAAAGTCAAAATACTAGGCCAACAGATATATCAGAGGCTATGGAAACAGCAAGATCAAATTCCAAAACAGTAATCCTAAGAGAAAGAGCATGAAACTAAGGTTTGGTGTAACTGTGAAACTAAATAAACTGTAGTCCTTAAGTAGAATGAGTAACTAACTCAAAACAGGTGAAACCAATCAATACTCAGGAGACTGTAAAGGGTGTGGAGAGTGCTGGGAATTGCAGTGCTATATATATATATGGTGTATGTGCGTGCGCATGTGCAGCATATCTGCTCATAGTACACAACATGGCTGTTATGTTGCATGTGAAATCAGTAGTGACAAGTGTTCAGTCATCGCTGGTTATTCTGATGAATAACAGCACGGTTTGGTCTGTCAGCTGTTCTGTAGGTCCTGCCGGGTTTTGGCCACAGCAGAGGCCAAGTGCCACAGCATATGTGTCCTCTACTGTGCAAAGCCAGGGTGTGTATCTGCGATTGCCAGGCATGATGTGTCACTGCCACGTTTGCTATGAATGGTGATAAAGAGCTCTGTGTGAGAATGCCAATATGTGGCTCCGTGTGTTGGCCTTTTTATAAGTTTCGGTTCAAAGAAATTTGTCGGTATTGGGAGTTGTTTTTAGAATTCAGGAATGTCATGGGAAGGTGTAGGCAATTTATCGTTCTCAGAAGTTCTGTCCAGAAGACCGGGAGACCTGCTGGAAGTTCAGAACATCTGTTCGTTTGTTCATTTGTTTGTTTGTTTGTTTACGCTAAGTGTTATGTGTGATTAGAGGCAAAAAAAAAAACAGAACAAGAAGCAATGACTTTAGTTAAAATAGACAAACTAATCAAAGGAAACACAGAACAGCTGAACACATTAAGATAACAAACCAATGAAAAGACAGGGGCAGAGACATGACTGAAACCAAAACATGTTGTGATAATGTCCATGATGCAGATTTATCTGTGTACTCAGAGGCTATCAAGAGTCTGATCATGAACTCGCTGTCCAGTTTCATGTCCCTTGTAGACATTGTGTCCCAGAAAGTGGGAGATTCTCAGTGGAATTGCAATAATAGATTATTCTGTCTTCTCCCTTTGTGTTCTCTCTTACCCTGATATTTGAAAAATTCTTCTTCATTTATTTCAATCGCTACAGCAATCTCTCTCATTGCTATCTTTTTTCAGTTCTAAAACATTTCATTCATGCCTGTGCAGCTCTCATCGCGTGCTCGGTGATTATATGCTGGATTCCTCATGCATTGGGATTTTCTCATATGATCAAATATGTGCTCATTTTCATTGCTGATATCAGTTTTAGCATGCTATTCGCTTCAGTTAAGTAAGGAATAAAACATGACGGGGTGTGCTGTTTTAGAAAAACAATCAATGACTCTTACCACCTTGAAGATGAGAATTGTCCTTGAACAACACATCCCAAAGTGTTTTATTCCTTTTAAATCACAGCAACTATTATGTTAAACAATTGAACTTGGACATGTCATCCTTTTTTATATTTTTTAATCCTCTTTATTTATTTCCTTTTATATATACTGTATGTGCCTTTGATGACCATGCGATCTGATGATTCTCGCAGTAGCTATATCATGAATTACAGACATGCCTCTGTAAAGAGACTGAATATATAATAAATAATAATACAGTTCATGTTATAATACAGAATTAATAATGTTCATGTTGTTACATACTTCACAAACAATGCAGTCCGTTAAATAGGGAGGACACAAATTAAACAGGAAGTACAACAGACATAAGACACAACAGAAAAAAGGATGAGAAATTACGTAAAAAGGAACACAAGTAGTAATAGTAATAATGATAAGAATGGGAAAGTGATAGTTATATTAAGTGTGTGTGTGTGTGTGGAATGGATAAAGAGACCCAGTCTTGCTGTGAAGGGTTGTTCTTGTTATAAGAGTAAAGATTAGGTGTCACTGATGTAATACGCTGCTCCGAGTTAGGTCGATGTAAGTCGATTGAAAGGTCTGCATCTTCTTTATTCTATCTTTCATGCTCTTGACTTCTCACTTCTGGTGTTTCTCTCATAATGCTTTGGACAGATCAAATCAGCTTCAACGAACAGCCTCACGATGCTCACTGATGCCTCAGCAGACTTGATCCTCCACCTACACTGTGTTTATCCTTTCAGATATCCTTATAACTATAAGGAATAACGATATATATACACACCTCAGTGCTGTTGAATTCTTGAATCTGATTGCTCAGAAAGTGTTCCAGTAACAGCAGTTCTAACGTTAACGTTAATTGAATAATGTAACTGACTGTGTTTCATATGACAGATTTATATTATCTAATTATAAATATAGATTATACCTAATATGCTGTTGTTTCTATGGTAACAGCCCATTTACTGTACATGATCCACATAATCTAAGCCTAATAATAAACGGATTGTTGAAAGTCTTTTTATTTAACTGGACTGTTGATATGATGAACTTTTCTGTAAGGAGGTGACACTGATTACTGAACATTTACGGAAGGAGTCTGTAAATTTTCCACCATTGGAAAATCCCAGAGGAAAGCCACGCATGCACGGGGAGAGCATGCAAACCCCGCACAGAAAGGCACCCTGGGTGACCTGGGGATCGAACCAAGGACCGTCTTGCTGTGAGGCGACAGTGCTAACCACCGCACCACCGTACTGCCTAAATGTAATTATAAATGGATAAAAAGTATTAGTCATTATTAATTAAAATTGTAATCATTAGCAAATCGCTGAAGGGGAATAATACAGTTCAGGACATGCTGTTATTGGAAAATAATCAACTTTGGGGTGATAACTAATTTAATCCCAGGACATATCACACCACACTGTTTTATTCCTTAATTATCAAATACACATATCATTAATAACCTCTTATAAAGAGAATATGTATAATGAGTAATTTCCCTCCAGTAACAGAATCAAATCTAAAATAGAAGTCGCACTTAATTGAAATAGTTCCACATGAGAGTCTGATATGTAACTGTGCTAAGCAAGTAAACTGCATAATCTAAGGCATGAACTGGAACTGTCTGAATATAAACAGAATTAGACCAGCAAATCAAATTGGGGATCTATAAATAGAACAGCATTTATTATATTATTTCGGTCACGGTGTGTGCACTGAATACCGATTAGCTCTATAATAAACTTGCTGCATGTTTTCAGAGGTTTTACTGATGTAAGTGCAAGCCATAGCCTGGAGGAGATTAGTGTTAGTGGCAGCCTGTGGGGTTTCTCTTCTGTTCTTTTGCTTAGGAAAAAAAAAAAGCCAGTTTCTCCCCTGCAGTCCATTAATAAAGCAATGGAAATTTCTGCATTAAGATGTTTTCCATACCTCCTGCGCATTATTATTCCTGTCATTCAAGCACTTTCTGTAATAAAGGCTGAGAACAGCATGAGGTGTGACGAGCCACTGGCTTATGCATTAGGAGACTGCAGAGTAAAATGCTCAAATCTGATTTTTTTTTATCAATATAGCCTTTAATTTGAGTGTTTGAGAACGCTAGCTGCAAGGGATCATTCGGTAAAATGGTTAGTTTGGTATCAATGTTGTCAGCCAGGTTTTAGCTTTGGTCATTGATCCAGTACAGATTTTAGTCATCCGTAATCATCCGGTTAATTAGTTTTAGTGGGTGAAAAACAGCAGCAAGTTCAGTGAACTAAAATGAAGCAGCAGGTCAACAATATAATAAATAATTTTCACATTTCCTTGAGTAGGCATTGATTAGAGATGAAGCTTCATCTTCTTTGCTTTGAAATTCAATTAGAAAAGTATAAACTTTCAAATTTTATATGAAAAGAATGCAAGTACAAGAAAGGTTCGCAAAAGTAAAATATATATATATATTTAGTTACTGATGATATCCAAAGAAACAAATTAAGATATCATGATACCGGAAATTCAGTAGTTGATACCAATTCCAGGGAAATTCCATGATTCTCCATACTATGATAAAAAAGCAAAAACAAATCAATAAATCCCATATACTCCAACATACACTGCTTTATTATAAACATCTGAACGTTACAAAAAAACCTACAATAGTGGTATGAAGCCTTAAAGTAATAAATAAAACAAAAATAATGGGAATGTGTATTTCAGGATAACACTTTGGAAACGTTATTTATGTAACCTAAAACTCACTCACCTTGAAATATTTGAATAGACCTGGAAGCCTGTTTTTGACCTGCTTTGCTAAATTGGAAGGTTTTCTTCCTGTTAGTCGGAAATGTACGATGGCACTGTTTGAATTTTGGCTTTTGAGAATCTGTTATTACTCCCTGATGATTACCGGCTTGAACGCCAAGAACTTCAGTACCCGACTCTTACGATTTCTCAATTATTTTTGTTCTTCCTTGCTGGTAGACTTTCTTTATCATTGAACAGCAGATTAGTAGACTTGCAGGCGTATACGCTCCCCTAGTCAGGTCCAGAAGAACTGCGTCCCCGGTTCCTTACGAACAAACAAATATCATCATGTTTTCAGAATTTTGGCATCGACTTGGTGCCGAAGCATCGGATTTCAAGACATCCCTGCAAAGGAACCTGGGAACACATAAGCTACAGTTTTACTCCTAATCTCTCAAATATTAGCTAGCTAGATAACAGCTCTGCTGATGCAAACCAGCAGAATGCTAATAGCTTGTTGGATAAAAAGTGTACAAGGCAGTAGACATCTGTTAAAGTTTAGATGTGTTAGGAATTTCAATTGACTCTTTGAAGCTGTGTAATGCTAAGAAGCCACTTACTGCTTATAGAGGAATTTAATGACGTTTTAAAGTGTAGAAAGTAGGAAGTACGGGTTTTTCTTTTGAAATGTAGTTAGTAAAAGTTAACTCAAACTTCTGGAGGTACAAGCTATGAGTAGAGGATATAAACAGAGAGGAGTAGGGGGAGAACCTGGAGAAAACATGAAGGAAACAGGAATCAGGATTATAACAATTTGCTTGGAAATGATTTGTGATATTTTCTCTCATTTTGCTCAGTTGCAGAGGTATGGCTCAGGCCATACCGATTCATATCACCCCACTGACTTAAATACAGACCTGCCAACCATAAGTAAGGATAATCAGTGTTGCCAGGAAGGGCTGGACATAATAACACAGTAAACAATAAGAAAAGAAAAACCAAAAGAAAGAAAAAAGTTTTTTTTCTGATTTTTTAGTCACTGAAACCGGAACCAATTCATGTTCTCGTCAACAAATAAACACAGACAGTCACTTTTTCAAACACTGGTTAAGCCAATCTTTTTGCAAATTGTTGTCCCTTGTGGAAATCAGGAAATGCCTCCATATGGCTGACATTTTCACTGTTAATCTGTTTGTTTGAACGCATCTGAGGACTGTTGCCTATTAATAAACTAATGAACTAATGAACATGAATTCTCCATTGACCTTCACTGAACACGAGTCAGTGCATCGCTCAAGAAGACCAAAAAATGTGTGAAAGTTGGCGCGTCTGGAATAAATTCAGTTTGGCCACTAGATTAGTCATCTGAGCTGGGTTGGGGTGGGGTGGGGTATCTGGGCGGGGCTTCAAGAGGCATCGGTTAGTATCAGAGAGTTCAAAAATATCTACGCAGCCGTCTGTCATTTTTAGATTTATTTGTCAACCGGCTCAGGGTCATATTATACACAAGTCTACACATAATGCGTGAAGCTTCTCAGGTCTGGAAATATCCACTTTCTTTAATTTGATGTGGTGTGTGATTTATACTGGCTTAGCTGAATCAAATACTCCATGGGGCTTTTAAAGAAGCCATGTGTTCTTGTCAATTATGTCATCTTGGTTTACATAATATGTTCTATTGGGGAAAACTAATCTGACTAATCTAATGGCTTGTTTGCTAATTATATGGTGCAACTGTCATGTCATGGACTATCACAATTTTATGAGGTTTGGGATCCATAAATGGTGCCTTGATGGCAGATGGTTTCATTTCTGGAAGAAATGAGGTTTCACTCTCCTCTCCACCGGTGTACAAATAACAATAATGTTAGCTTGTAACCGTAACTTGCACTAGCTCACCTGCAGCTCACTTTGCAAAATGTATAATCTAGGCTGATTCCCTCTTCTCAGCCATGACTTCATCCAGGTTTTTTTCTCATATTTTGTCAAACGGTGCAAAACATAGCACACACACACACACACACACACACACAAGTGAAAAAACACACGTTTTTCTCTGAGGTAACATGTTTTCACACACCTTGAATGAATCATATGTGTGTCTGTGTGTTCTTACAGTTCAAATATTAAAAATCAGTTCATAACTGTCGTTATGGCTGTAAAATCGGTTCAGATGTAAAAATCCGTTAGTGTGCGCCAGGCTTAACAAACAGATCATGCGAAAACATGTTCTCTGTGTTTGATTACACAAAGAGATCCTCTACCGTTTGTCCTTGTTCTGCTTATGTCATCCATTAGCTTATGTCACCAATCTTCTGATGGTTTGACGTGAACTTGACGTAATAAGGATTTGTTTTCTGGCCATTTGTGTGTTATTGATGTTTCCTACAAATGTCTGAGTTCCGTTCCATCCTCCTATTTGTGGCTTTTAGACGAGGATCGTAGCGGTGCTCTCACACTGTGATTTTAATCAAAGAAATTCAGACACTGCCAGAACATGTCAGATGGCACTAAATTGGTCGTCTGAGACTACATCACATCACACGTTCCAAAATCTCAACTCGCGACCAAAGAGTTCTTTTACAACGTGCAATTTTGTCTGCGACAGCAAACGTGGTGTAAATTAGTACAGTGTAAAGCCGGCGTCACACCAGCAAAGTATTCAAATTAAAGTATAAGAAGAGGAGCAGGATAAAAAAGGACTAAAATAATACCAAATTCTTCACATATGGGTGTTAATTCCTGCATAATATGTATATACTGTAAAAGGTTTAGATGCTCAAGGTTCAGTTTGACTTTTCGTACCTGACTGCTCTTTCCAGATTAAAGACTTTCACTTTTCTTGTTTTGGCTTTATATAGGTTTGAAAATGGTTCTATTTCTGGTTGGCTTGGACTTTGCTAAAGTTGTCAAGACATGTTTTTTGTCATCTCCGAATAAATAACAGAGCTATTTTCCAAAGAGTGTGAAATTTCCATGTGCACTCTCATCCTTCGGACTATTTGTGCAGCGCACCTGAGGTGACAGTTCTCACCTCCATGCCCAGAAGAGACTTCGCACTCTGCAATTACAGCATTAGACAACAGCGCCTCGCTTCTCTGAAGCTCTGTGAAACGAATGCACGCTGATTTCCACATCCAGCCATGTTCCACACCCATGGAATGAGCACAGTGTGCTGGTTTTGGATACACATCTGGACTACGGTTCTTATGACAGCAGGTTTCCAAAGCAGGTCATCCCTTGTCGTGGTTTTTTTAGCTACTTGACAGTGAATCCCCAGTCAGGTGGTAGAAAAGAGGGGGTTAGGTAATGCCTGGAGAAGCCATGCTGTGGTAGATTAGCTCCCTGTGGCACAGAGCGGTAATTGAATATGACGAATGTTATGAGTAATGAGAAATTGCGCAACGATGGCATCAGATAAGTACAAAGTGTTCCTAGATACCCAGTAGTGTTAGTGATTGCTCGGAGCACTTCAAAAGGAAGAACCTGAAAATATATCTTCCTCTGATTTGTGACATGTGGTGAATATCACAAAAATATGTGGACACAGTGTTGTTATAGCAGTCTCCAATGGTGTTAATTCTGTTCTGCATCTATGTCTAAGAAGATCTAATTTCTTCAATCAATCTCATAGTCATCGCCCCAGCAACAGTCTACGTAAGCACTTTGCTCGCTTTGTTCATCTCTCTTGAGACTGGGAAGGTGAGTTTACAAAGGCGTGCAATTACTCCGCAGCGTGCTGGCACTAAATCTATTGACGAGCCGCTGCTCACATGCTTATAAACGCCTACACAAACAATATGTGTGCTGGCCTGGCAAAATCATTCATGTGGTGACATTTTAAGTTTTTAGCGCGTGTTTCAATCAGAAGAAAAGTTGTACTACTGGTTACACTGGTACGTGTTATACTGGAACGTTATATGCCGGAACATACACCAACCCTGTGTTTGTTCTGTATGTGTGTGTGTTGTTTTAATGATGCCTCTTCGTCATTGATGCCAGAATAAGTATAATCCTCATCACTTTTTCTGACTTGACCTGACTGATCACTCTTCAGTCTTACATTGGTGCTGATATAAATAACCACTACTTCTGTGACTTTTGTTCTGTTGGTCAAATTTCCTTTTTTTAAAAAGATATTATTCAGACGTTGCATCTTTGTGCAAACATATACTATAGCTATTAACAAATCTCTAAGCAGACCGACTGCTTTTACAGCCCTGTTCATTAAACCGGCTCCGTACATACCTGTGTGATTAAGACATGAGAACCTAGTTTAGAAACTAAATAAACACATGGCGGTCATTTTCGCAAAATAAATGCATAGCTTCTTAAAGTAAAAAAAAAAAAAAAAAGCGTTTTCCCACACATTTTTTATTCATTTCTTGTCTTCATAAACCGGAACGTTTTCCACATTGCTAATGACAACAGCTGCACCAGAGAGACGTCTAAAAGGCATTCACGCAGTAATGCTTTACCTTGCAATGTGGCTGCACTCATCTCAAGGGAAATTGTTAAACGAACACTCTCAACCTGCTCAGCTTGAGAGAGGAGAGTGAAAAAGAAAGAAAGAAAGAAAAGCAGCTTGGATAAAAATAGCCAGATCAGGAGTCCAGCGTTATTTGACACTTGAAGTAAACAGAATAAAGAAAGACTCAAAACGGTATTTTGAGCTGGCTGTTTTCTGCAGGTGCATGCTCTAAATATCAGGTACTATAATTAGAGAACCTGAAGCATCTTATTGACCCAGTGAAGCAGGGAATAAGAAAGTAGGATTGTTATAAGGTTCCTGTTGGACTGGATTAGTATGAATTAGTAATAGCTTTTGAATCTGCATTGAGCAGCACTCAATGCAGTCATAAATCATTTCTCAGCCATGATCGAGGACAGGATGACGGTGCTGTATGAGGAAAAGCAGAGGAAAACAGGTTTCGTACAATTTTTAGGTATCTTCATTAAGCCAGGTATAATGCATAAGAATTACACCTCTGAACTTAGTGGCAAAAGGGAATTTAATCACCTACGTTTGGTAGAACAGTTGCTAATATTCGAATCCAGAGCTTTTGGAGGACTTGTTTGGGCTTTCAGTCTTTCCTTGATAAACCCGTACACTGTATAAGGTAGATAAAATTATTCTAGGCTTATGAAAGTGTATTTCTAACTGACATGAAACTTGCGACATGGACGTGTTGAGGATCTGAGACCATGAAAGCGGAATTCGGACTTTTACAAACCAGTCCCAGAAGAAACCAAGGTGAACATTTTCTGCGTAAATCCAGCGTAATCATTCTAAATGACCCTGTCCGTTTGCAGTCTAATGCAAAAGCCTTTGTTTCTCAGTGGAAAGATGAAACATGACCTTGGATTTCCCACTGCTTTATCATTTTTGGTAGGCATCCAAACTTGACAAGACTACTGGTTATTTTGGCATGTTGGATGCCCTAAACTGTCGTCCTCCATCCCAGCACTTAGTAATGAGGACAGTAAGTGTTTTTACTGTGTAATTATTCAGCACAAGGATTTTGTAATGGATTGGCAGTCCCACCATCTGTGCGTATAAACTCTAAATAATGATGGCTGTAATGATGGTCCTGGTAGTTTTGGTCTTTTACGGAATCAGTGAGCTTATTTTGGAAGTAATTTAATTATGTAACGGTAAAGGAAGTTTCTTTAAAAAAGAAAAGGGAAAAAAAAGTAAATGATATAGCATTGACACCAGTGGGGGGGGTTCGGTTATTTTATCAGATTTTATTTCTATAACAAAGTCCCACCATTCACAAAAATTACACAACAGCCCTTCTTTCCAACTGCCTTCCTGCGTACATCAGACAGAAAGTTAATGCCTTTTACCATCCTAGTGACCTTCATTTACTCACCCTGCTACCTCACATGGTAAGGCAGTACATCACTCAGCATTTTAATTCAGTGAATCGATATCTAATCACAGCCAGAGTGAGAGTAGCCTCGCCTCCATGAAGTGTTCAACCCAGGGACTAGCTATGGTCAGTCTGTACATTCTCCATTTAATATTCTCCAGATGGTTTGTAATTTCAGCAAAGATATGAAAAAGATACTGTGTCTGGCATAAGTTTTCACCCCATTGAACTTTTCCACATTTTGTGGTGTTACAACCAGGAACTGAAATTGAGATTACAGGTCATGAATCTACAGCAAACAGGACATAATAATGAAGAGGGGAAGTTATAATAATAATAATAATAATAATAATAATAATAATAATAATAATAATAATAATAATAATAATAATAATAATAAT
>JAQQZR010000037.1:3506179-3521269 GCA_030068235.1 Notoglanidium macrostoma | reverse complement strand
GTGTGTGTGTGTGTGTGTGTGTGTGTGTGTGTGTGTGTGTGTGTGTGTGTGTGTGTGTGTGTGTGTGTGTGCATTAAAAGATTAGCAGAGAGCTGATCGAGGCTGACAGGAGGGAGTGACAACAGTTCACCATAATCCCTGAGTACACTTGCACACTCCATCGCTCCTGTCCTGCACTGTGACGACTTGAGTAAGAAAACCAAACCACCACAAGAGAGCAAGCACTCGGCTAACTGAACAACAGTCCAACTCACAGCAGAGAGAGCAGAGCATGCTCAGTAGTTGCTTTTGGCTCAGCAAGTCTGCTTTTCAGCTGCAGTGAGAGCTGAGAGAGAGAGAGAGAGAGAGAGAGATAACGACAGACAGGGAGGGAGGGAGGGAGGGAGGGAGGGAATTAGACCCACTGACGGAGCAAGAGACCGAGGAGAGCGAGAGGAGAGAGAGGGATAAATGTTCCGATGGTGTGCACATTGTGAATTACACAGTCATTACAGCTCGCGTCCTTTTTCTTCCGTTTTCTGCCGTGCTCATTTTTATTTCCTCACTCCTGTTCTCGCACACGCTGTTAGATAAAGCCCTACCTGATAGCACCGAGGTACCATCTGGCGCAGTAGGGAGCCTGTTAGCGTCAGCGTCAGAGCTTGAAGCAGCTCTCGAATGGGACAGCACAGCAGGACGCAATCTTTCCTCTCCGGCTGCTCGCTGCTGACATGCAGCCTGACGAGAGGCAGCCACTCGCCAGCATGTCCAGCACCACACGCTCTGCGACGCACTCATGAGAGGCTTCAAACTCGCCTGGTAAGAACACGTGCGCTTGGAGTGCATTATTAATCCAGCAGCCTGTCAGGTGTATCCTTATCGAAGTCAATGTATGGATCAGAATAGGTCAAGATAATGGAATGGAATTAGCTTTTTTCTAGGTGTGTGTGTGTGTGTGTGTGTGTGTGTGTGTGTGTGTGTGCCCTATCTTGTAAAATGAAAGTCAGATATTTGTTCATTCTGAATACGTACAGATGGATATTGACTATTAGTCCAAATCTGCAAAAATAGTTCTGGTTCTGATAATGCTGATAAAGGAGACATTATTTCCATTTCCGGTGCCCTTTAAATACATCTTGCTGTGAAAGTAGGCTGTTCTTAGCCACATTTAGTAACTAGGTTCTGTAGCAGGCTAGAAAACTGGCAGCGTGCCAAGCTAAGGCTAGTCACGAGACCTTATTGCGATTTTCAGACTTTTTCTGGATCTAAACTGACAACTGCAATTATGTTCTCCACTATCTCCTTTAACATTTATGTAAATGACAGTAGTCTGGCTTCACATCCTATTGGCTTGTGCATGATGATGTCATAGCGTGTTTTTGGACGTGACAAATCTGTCTCCGTGTTGCCCATCCGTGGAGCGGAGGACATGCTTTTGAATGTCTCATAATTGTTCGTAGTCAATTAAAAGTTATTAAGTTGCTGTTTGAAGTAGTTAGGGCTAATAATAAATTGGTCATCTACCAGTTCCCGCCCACCAGTCAGGTCTCCGGCATAACTTGACAGCTAACAACCAGCCAATCACATCTTTTAAAGCTAAGGTCACAGATCAGTGTAATGTATTCGGAGGAAAGAGCTATCCACCCTCGTCTACATACATGAGTTCACAGACACCTGTGATTGGCACTGTGGGTGGGAGGGGCATATTTTCTCTTCCCTGTTAATCACAGAGCACAGTCAATTTTTCCTTGCTTGGCTTCTAGACATGATTGGCTGCATCATTGTCGGAAATTGGAACTCACAATCTTCCTAAGACCGATCATACTGCACTTTTGACCATTAGGCTACCAAAATGAAACCAACCTAAGAAAAAATGCAGCAAGGTGAAGTTAAAATGTCAATAATATCCTTAAATCCTTAATTCTCAGTGTTCTTAAAGCACTACATGCCTACACACTATTTGTCTTTGAGGCAGTCAGGTTCAGTCCTGAGCTCAGGATTCTGTCTGTTCGGGAACCCACATGGGTGTCTCCGGGTTCTCTCGGGGTTCTCCTGCTTCCTCCCACCTCCCAAAAACAACCGATGACTGATGAACCAGAGGCTGAAATTGTCTCTAGGTCTGAACGGTGTTCTATAGACTGGCATCCTATCCGAGGTGTATTCCCACCTCTCGCTCAGTATTCCCGGGATAGATTCCTGATAGACCAGGATAAAGTGCTTACTGAAGATGAATGGTCTACTTGCCTGCTTTTTACACTACAGATATTGGAATTGTGAAATTTGGTTGTCCCGAGAGGGTCACCCACCATCACCTGGAATATATCCAGCTCTCCACAGCATCCCTTTCTTCTTCCCTCGCTTTCCTTTTTTGGCGCACTCGCTCTATCTCTGGCTGTCTCATTAACTCTCAATCTCTCACTCAAGCTCTTATCTCTCTGGCCCCATGTGAGATATTTTTAGTGGTGAATAGCAGGACGACTCGGAGACAAGCACGAAGCTTGATTTCTCAGCTTTGTTTTCCTTCTCCATCTGTCTCACCTTTTACAGTCATCCATCCTCCTCTGTGCTTTTGTGAGTGTACCGACAGTAGCGCTCTTAAGGTTCAGAGCGATTAACTCTTTGTCACCATCAGATGTTATGTGTCAGAGTTGTGCAGCTGTTTGAAAGCTCAATGCTCACCGGTATCGAAGCCTCTGACGTTGGAGGCGAGATGTAGCTATAGATGTTGGCATCAGGCACAGGGTTTACACGCAGCACGCCTGGTCCTGAGCACGTTGATCAAGGAAAAATGTTCAGAGCTCAAGCATCCACTTGGGTGATGAGTGTCTTGAGTGCTTAGTTGCATAAAATTCTTGTAAATATATTCCTTGTTCTACGCATGTTGCTTGTGTGAAGAAGTTTCTTTATTATACAAATCTCACCTTTAAAAAGAATGTCTGGTTATTGCTGGTCGGTGGGTCGTTCTAATATGTTTTTGTTGTTATGCGAGTGCATAACTACTAATGCAAGGATATTCTGGGATGTGCCAAGAGAGCAGTACTTGCCATTCATTTAAACAGGAACAGTGTGTTTATGGGTTTTGGCTAAATGTAACATCCCATGACATAACCATGTGTCAGCCAATAGGAGACACGCAGAGGCGGAGCTACAGTCATTCACATGGATTTTAAGCATGATGGTAGAGAAACTAGTTAATCTATGAAATCCAGCCAATCATAGTTCAGTCTTCAAGATTCAGACACGCATCATTTAGCGTTCAGGCTCAAAAAAATCTTTGACTCTTTGTGTTTTTGTCATATTCAACACACACACACACACACACACACACACACACACACACAGAGCCTGGATATGATAAGGTCGGGTTGGAACGGTTACTGATTAGTTTTTGGCTCTGTTCTGACATTTCTGCTTTTCTTTTGCCGTTAGGATTTAGTTTCTGAGTCCCAGAGCTCCTTACACATGACAAGGCGCACAAAACAAGTGCATATTAGAACTGTTGCAGTCCAGCAGTGAGAAATTTTTAAGGGAAATGCACATATTGTCAAACACCCCCGGAATATGACACACTCATTCACGCTCTGGTGGCCTTGTTAAATCATATTATCACCTCCATCTGTCCTCCCTCGTTTATCTCAATTAATATCCTCATGAGTCTCTCTCTCTCTCTCTTTCTCTCTCTCTTTCTCTCTTTCTTCGTTGTCCCACATTATCCCCGGCCCAGCAGGAGGCTCTGATTGAAGACAGCAGGATTACTCTCTACGGACTTTTCTGTCCTTTCTTGCTCTCTCTCTTTCTCTTACTCTCCGTCTCTCCTTTCATCGCCTGTCCCTCTAATCATCACTTGTACTTGAAGGCTCTTTTTGTCACATTAATTTCCCATGGGATGCCACTCTTCTTCATTCTTTCCTTTCCTGCTCTTTTCTCTCTCGCTCAAGTGCACCTGTGCATCGAAAATGCACCTAAGCTGTTGTCCGCAGCTGCCCGTGTGCTGCCCAGTGGATGTCTTGTGTCTTTGCTGAAGTAAATGTCGCTGAAGTAAAGCATATTAAGCAGAGACTAAGGCTGAGTGCACTAATGGCCCGTGTGTATGTCTGTGTGTGAATTACAATGAGTCAGCCGTATTGCTAACAACAGTCCCGGCCTTTCATTACATTCATTCATTAACTGAGTAACAGTCAGGTATTCGTTCTAGAGAAGCAAAACGCCTGTATGTATTTTCTCAGAATTTAACCTGAGTGCTTTTGAGCAGGCGCGGCGGAGCGTCCTCGTCTGTTTGCGCAGGATCAGTCTGACATCACTGGAGCAGGTGAGCCTGCTGAGGCTGACCTGAGATTGACGAATGATGAAGCTGTGCAGGCCAGAAAACGCTATATAACGTAAACTAGAGAAAAAACTGCAGGGATGTTATTTTTTAATATATTACAGTTTCAGATTTATTTTTATTTTACAATTATTTACCCATGATCATGTTATCTGGTGATATTTAGCTTGACCTGTTACTCTACCTGGCACTGCGTATGCTCCTTACATAGGATATACTGCAACTTGTTATATTTGTAGAACCTACATAGTGACCTTGTCATTTGAGATACAGCCACATTTACATAATGAATGAACAAATGAATGGATGATCAAGCAGACATTGCATACATCGGTAATTGTATTTTGGATTTTCTATAATGTAATATATAATTGTTGGTAATTATTATTTAAAAGGACAGATATAAAAAAAAAAAAAAAAATCTATGTCCGCTATGTAGGTTTTCAGTTGATTGCAGCCACGTGAATGCGCCTCCCTTACTCCTCCCTTTCCCTTTCTCAACATGAAGCGGAGTTACAGTTTCCAGCATGAAGTTGATTATTTTTAAATAAAATCATGACCCAAAGTGTTTTATTCCTTTTATACCACAATGAATACAGTCTGGTATTTTTTTCACAAACATGTCATATTTATCCTGTTATAGTTGCACTAAATGAAGTTATTTTCTGTCATCAGTTACATTAGCGCAGCATCATGAGTCTCTTTTATTTCCTGGACATCACGAATATATCTCCTTACAGGAAACTTTAATCAATGATTGGAAATTTCCTTCTTTATATCATTTTTTTTTTTTTTTTTCTTCAAATTTGTTCCTCATTAGCCTTGATTATTTTTAGGTAAAAACGAAAGCTCTCGGAACAGTAAAATGGCTTCAACCTGCCGCAGTGAGTACAAAGGTCTCCTCTGCAGTTGAATGCGCACAGGAAGCTTTAGAAAAGCTGCCGAATCCAGGTTTTCCAAGCAGAAACACTTGTTTTTTCAGGTCACACACACGCTTGACTTTCAGTTTTGTTCTGTCGTTATTGTGGAAGGTTCGTATTCGAGTGAGATGCACGTGCTAACCTCCCACCACGGGACGATGAGAACACATGAGCACGTCGAAGCGCGAGGTCACGTTGGCCGTGTGCTGTGCTTTCTGATCGATCGTCAGTCGATACTCAGAGGCAGAGTTAACCTATAGAGAAGCCCGTGATGATGACAGCTGGAAAAAATACATTTAGGTCACTTATACAACAGGGTCCAGGGTTCAAATGCTGGTCTAGTGTCACATCAAATGACAAAAAGTTACATTTCTTTTAACTAAATAGAGCCTAAGAGCTGAATTTAAGGCAGCCAAAAACAGGATTTTTTTTCAGGATTGTGGTCTAACAGGAAGCCGTGCGTTCAAGGCTCAACCTGCCAGCTGTTATTGTCTTTCCTGAAGCAGAACGTCACTTATATAATATCTCGCCTTGACGTGTGGTTAGGCTTCATTGCTCACATTAAACTCACATATTGTTCTCTCGATATCTCTGCCTTTCTCTTTCTGTGTACCTGAGTCATTGACACTTTTAGTCAGTGTAGTTATTCTCATCTAATAGCGTGCCATTCATTTCAACTCTTTTTTTATTTTTATAGTGTTTTTAACAGTAGACGTCGTCACGAAGCAGCTTTCCAAAAATCCGGTTGTAAGGCCACAGTGGCAAGAAAAAAATCTTCCTTTGAGAGGAACCGGACCATACTGAATGCTGTAGATTTGCACCTCAAGCTGCTGCTGTAATCGTAAACACTGTGCTCATCTCAGAAGTCTCTGCTCATACCCGTCGTACTGTTTGGCTTTACCCTTCCATACTGTAATGATTTATAATCTGATATCAGTTGGAAGATGACGGGTCCACGTTTGAGTCTGGTTCCTCAAAAGGTTTCTACATCTTCTCGGGGAGTTTTCCTCACCACTGTCGTGTCTAACTAAATCCACATCCGGATCTGCTTTGTGACTGACCAGAATAAAAAATGAAATTGAATTGTACCATTCTTTGTCTGATTGCCAAATGGCTTCCTGTTCATTATTTATAATTTCTACGTAGGGAATTGCGTAATAGCATTATGCACCCTACGGAGTGTGCTATATGACTTCCATAGCAACCACTCAGGATTCTACCAGAAAAACAGCTAAATATAATGTCTTATACCACAGCGTGGTTGAATTCTCAAATCGGATCAGAAGGATGGCGCGCGTTATTTTTGTTTAACAGAACGGCTGTATAGGATTACATGGTTGTATTTTGAGCAAAAGGTTGACGTTAAAGGTGCAGTCATTGATTCCGATCTGTGCGTGTGCTGAAAACAATCTGGTGTTCGTATACAGCCCTGAGTCTGTAAACAAAGAAAGAGGCTCGGACCAAGCCAATCAGCAACACGGGGAATATTCCAGCCAATCATTGGACAGGGGCAAGGGGAGGGGGAAAGACAGGGGGTGCCGTTGTTAGTGTTGTTGCCTTGGCCGTGAATGTGGGGGCGGAGCTTCTGAAGGAGCGCTGGGACCTAACCCTGGGTGTGTATTTGTTTGAGTTCAGCTATAAGCAATCTTTCTCTAGAATCGATGACCCCACTTTAATGCCCTCATTCTTATACTGTTTCTATAGTAACAGCTCATGCTCAGGGGCTTGTACGGTGGACTACAACATGTTGATGTTTAGCAAAAATAAATATATAATTGGTGAGGCGGTGAAGTTTTTATTTATAAGACATTTATTTAATATTTATGGAAGGAGTCCCGAGTGTCAGCACTCGCTAAGATTCCCAACACAGGAAAGTGTTCAGGATAGATGAGTTTGCACTTCTCTGTAAAATGGCAAGCTGCAATTTGTGTGTGAGTGTGTGTGTGTGTGTGTGTGTGTGTGTGTGTGTGTGCGTGAGAGAGAGTGAGAGAGAGAGAGATGCTTGTGAGAGAACAATGTAACTGATCAGAGGAACTAACTTGTCTGTCAGACATTCCACAGATTACAAATTTCAGTCATTGTGCAATCGTTGCGTTATAAGCGGAATAACCCTCTGCAGACTGTGCAGTTATATAAAAATAATCTGCTCCAGGGTGGTAAGAGCACTCCGCTTTGTGTCGTGCCGCATGACATGGAATATTTTTGCATAAACACCTGGCCTGTTGTGTGATATTCTTTTCTTTCTCTGTGTTTAAGATTTCACTAGGATTCAAACGTATCCCTGTTATAAGTACTCTTACAAATTCTGCTTATGTACTGAATATACAGTTGAGATACTAATGCTTGCCCAGAAATAGTACTGAGATGGTTTAAAAATAATCTCAAAGTATAGATGAGTCTTTGCTTTTACTGCCAGGTTCTCCGCACTTTGTTTTTAAGGTTCATATGTTTCCTGTCTAATGTCTCTCTATAGTGTCTTTGGCAGCTCGTATGTGTCTGTTTCTGTCATGTTGCTCTTTGTAGCTCATAGGTCATGCTTTATTGATCTCACACACACATACACACACACACACACACAAATGTACAGCAGAAAGGGGCTGACTAATAAATGCCATCCTCTGATTGGACACTGTCACAATGTGTTTATTGTGAAATCTGATATCACAATAAGAACAGCAGCTCTTTGCCTCTAACTCCGAGTCCCTCGTGCCCTCAGTTGAACTAAACCTCTTGGGCCGTATTTTGGACTTTCTTTACACATGAAGTTGAATGCAGTTTCGCTGTGTGTCGCCGCTGATCGATGATCTTGGCTGACCCTGATGGGCCTTCGTCCACGTTAGGACATGCTGGAACAGGGTGGAAGGGATAGAAGGATGGAGGAAAGTGGAATCGGAAGCATAACATTGGCAGTAGAGACGGAGGGATGGATAGAAGGGAAATTGTGAAGGGGAGGGTTGGTTCCGCTCTGTCCAGCAGGAGGGTGGAGAATAAACGGACGGTTGGCATAAGGACGGGCATAAGGGGCTGGCTGCGCTCCCGTATCCCAGCTCCCTCTGGGCACTCATACAGCATTCACATTGCCTGAGGCAGGGATTTCACTAGGCGCACACACACACACACACACACACACACACAATGAATATTTAAACTCCTCCTTGTTTACCAGCATATTGTAGTTTAATTGCAACTCCAGTGAACTGTGTGTTTGTATGTGTGTACATGCGTGTATGTGTGTGTGTGTGTATGGGTGTGTGGGTGTGTGTGGGTGTTAGAGTTGTCTGCACAAATTCCCGAGTATCTCTTCACTAGAACACGTATTCTAGAGATATGAAATATGCTTTAAAAATGACACGTATTATTCATTCATCACTTCATTTGCCTTCAGTAACTTTTAGTTATTTATTATTATTTAGTAATAATAATAATAATAATAATAATATAGACATGGCAGTATTAGTGTTAGTGTAGTAGTATTATTATTGTATTAGTACATGAAATATGCTATTTAAATAAAGTGTATTATTCATTCATTCATTCATTCATTTATATACAGGAGCTGTTTTTATTGGTATTGGTAATAGTACAAGGAGTAGTGTTAGTATTAATAATAATATTAGCTGTAAGTAGAAGTAATAATAGTAGCAGTTGTAGTAGTTGTTGTATAAATAATAGTAGTATTAGTATTTGTAGTATTCTAGTTATTCTTGTTGTTGTCCAAGCCACACTGGATACGGATGTAAATGCAAAGTTTTTAATAATGTCCCAACACAAAACACAACCTGTTAGTCATGGAAACTGATCCAACAGAACATATGCAACCCAGATATTTAACTACAAACCATTCACCAAACAAATGACAGAAAGGAGTGTGCCAATTATGAACATGATCACCCACAGCTGTCGTGTCCCCGGGTCGCAATGCACTCTGGGACATAAAGTCCAGAAACATTCACACACATATATGATTCACATGATTCATAGTACAGGGATTATGATTTGACTTTTCCATGATATTTAAAAGCAATTGTAAATTAATTACCAAGAAATGCAACATTTATTTTCCTGCACTATATGAACTTAAATATTTCTATTGTTAAATTAAAAATATACCTTTGTTTCCTTTTCTTAATAGCCAACAGTTATTATTTATGAACACTTATAAGGGTTGGAGTGAAATACTAAAGCCTATTAACTAAAATATTCCTTATATTATAAAAAAATGTAATTAAAAATGTAAAAAGCTTACACGTAAAACAACTACCTCCATTTGCTTCTCTTTTGTTTAGCTTTTGGCGGTCTGTAAAAATATAGCTCTGATTTCTTGATTAATCTCTTTGCAAATGAGCACAAAAGCTCTTTCCCGTTTTTGTTCTGTTTTTGTTTGTGTGTTTTCGCGGCATTAGAGCTGACAATCAGCTAGCTTTTTGTAGTTTATAGCAGTAGTAATATTACTTTGTATGACCTGCAGCTGTTATATCCTAGCCAAGCCTCTGTCATAAGTCAGCACAGATACAGTACATTGTATGGCTGCATTGCATTCTGAGCCTTTAAGCTGGAAAATGAGTCAATAAAGAGGCTTTTGTTTTTTAGGCTTATGTTTGAGATTGTTGAAACTTTTTTTGTCCTATTAAATGCCACCATAACAGTGCCAGTATGGGTAAGTGTCCCTCTGTGACATCCGCACTACAGTGAACCTCTTCTCTCTCATTGGAATAAGGAAATCTATCACCAACCAACACAGCACCAAAATTGTTAAACTAATTCAGAATAAACATACTTAATGTGTTGGAGTGTGACCTTTTCCTTTAAATAGTCACAGTTTGAATGTGTGTGTGCAAGAAGGAAAGAGGAACCAGAGATGAGACTTCATGCTGCTTTATTACCAACTAGATGTCAGACCGGCTGTCTGTTCTCTCAGCCTGTGCTGAGTGACGTTGTGATGTTTGTGCATCTGTGCATGAGTGTGTGAGCGTGCACGCATGTGTGTGTGTGTGTTTGTGTGTGTGTGTTTGTTCTCACAACCTTCTGTCTCAACTTGTCCTGTCATTCAGAACTCCATCACTGTGTGTGTGTGTGTGTGAGTGTGTGAGAGAGAGACAGAGAGACAGCCTGTGTTGCCATGGATACAGTATAGCCGCCGTAACACTGCTTTGCTGTAACATTGCGTACTTCCAATTCATTCCCAAGCCAGGTTGTCATGGCAACATGGTAAACAACCTCAAAGAAGTATCATACAATCAGTGGAAGGGAAGAGAAGCCCAGAACAGGGCCACAGTATCGCCACACACACACACATTAGATTCTGGACTCATGCATGCACTGTGAACAGAGGTGTGGAAGAGTACCACTAGACCAACTAAGAGAGAGAGAGGAGATGTTTGCCATTCTAAGTTCATGGTAGTAGAGTTAAATGTATAGATGGCTGCACTGTCAATCTGTACGACAGGCTAAGCAGAGAGTGCTTTGACTCTGCCATTTGATTTATCTGTTGATTTAAGCTTTTAATGAAATTGCTCCTTGAAACCAGTCCAGCGAAGACATCTGAGAGCCTAAATCACACTGAGTGACGAGTGTGTTTTGAGGGATTGCTCAGACTCTACAGCGCAACCGGAGCCTGAGGTGATAACTCATGGACTGAGTGTGTGTGTGTGTGTGTGTGTGTGAGTCATTGTTACACCCAGAACCCAGGAACATTATCAGCATACTTTTACCACGCCATTCTCAGTGAGAGAAATCTTCCCGTAACGCACCTTCGTAACACACTTTCATGGTTTATTTTGTAACAAATCTTCGTCACATCTTCTGGGCTTATTTTGGAACCCAATTTCAGGGTATATTTCATTACACACCTTTGGGGTTTATTTCGTAACACACCTAAGGGGTTTATTTTGCAACACACCTTCAGGATTTATTTCTTAACACACTTTTGGAGTTTAATTTGTAACAGACCTTCAGGGTTTATTTCATAAGACACCTTCAGGGTTTCATTCATAACATACCTTCGGGGTTAATTTGTAACACACCGTCAAAGTTTATATCACAACAATGACCAGCTCGCTGTCAACACCCCTTACATAATGACGCATCCTGGACTGTACCATTCTTCTGATGGAAAATTGAATCCTTTTTGGAGAGATATTTATTTAACATTATTAGAGTGTCAGTGCTGTGTAACTTTCAGAGGTCTTTCAGAACTAATTTTGAAGAAAGCTCAAAAATGTCTTCCAGTCAGAGAGCGTCACAGTTTCTTGGTAACATGACAAGTAGGTGTGGGACAAATGATCAATACAGGAATATATCTTATTACTTCCTCTTGCAATATGTTATCGATACACTGGTGCTAAATATCGATACTTTTATTAAAAACCTGGAGGCAGTCTAAACGGATTCCCCCGCCGGTTTGACTTACCAGAGTCACTATTTCATCGTATTTCATTCATAATTCCAGCTTTTTTGGTTGTATCTTCAGATACACAGATATCTTTATGTATTGTTGATAATTGTCTTGCAATGTATCAAGTGTTTATGAATTGCTGTATTGTGATATCATTGTTATCAACATATCGTGATGGTATCATATCTTTGGTTACTGCGTGATTCCCACCTAATGACAGGCTGCATTTGTTTTGTCTTATTATTTTCATGAGAGAGAAAAAAGAGGCTGGTGAGGAAACGGCTGCTATAACGTAAGTGAAAACAGGCTCATTTGACTGATGAATAGACTACTGAGTGAATAGAAAGATGGATGAACAAACAAAAATTTGGAGAGACAGCCAAGAGTATGGATGAATGGATGGTAGATGGATGGACATGGATGAACAATTGAACAGATGCATGAACATCTAAGTAGATTTGTGTACAGGGGACTATTTAATGATTGGATGAAGATGGACAGTAAAATGGATTCATGATAGGCAAATATATGGCTGGATGGATAGATGGATGAATGAATGGATGGAAGGATAAATGTAAAGATGAATGGATGAATGTCAAAGGACAGTCAATTGGATTGATGGATGGAAGGGAAGATGGACGAACATGGTTGAACAAATGAATAGCAAGGTGGAGAGCTCAGCAGCTGATGGATTTGTGTATGGATAGACCGTTCAGTGTTTAGATGGATGTGAGGACGTGTGCATTGATGGAGAGTGGATGGATTGTTTGGATGGATGAATGACTGAATTGGATGGATAGATGAATTATTAACATAACGAGAGAGAGAAAACAACAAAGGCCGGTGATTAACACTGCTATAGCATATAGCAACAACAGGAGTTTACTTTTTTCCACAACATTAAATGTAACTATAAATGGATAAAATGTACATCATGTCATTCTTTAATTAAGTTTATTGTAAAATGTATTAGCTAAACATGTAAATGTTATATTGTTATTGGATTATAATAAGCTTCAGGGTGGTAACTAACTCTAATTCAGCATATTAGCCTGTCGATGATTATTTTCATATAACAACACGACTCCAAGTATTTTATTCCTTGCTTACATTTCCATCTGATATGTCTATTAGAAAAGCACTTACATTGTACTGCATGTAACTGTAAATCCCACGCAGAAAATGAATCGCCTACTCTCATTAATTAAAGTGCCAATCATTTATGTGCGCGCGCGTGTGTGTGTGTTTGTGTGCGTATTTGTGTGTTTAGATTGTTGGTTTGGCCAGTAGACTGTAAAGTGAACTGAAAGTGAATGATGTCAGACCAGCTCCTTTCATCAACTTTAAATTATTAACGAGCCAGTGGGCACTTTGCGCCAGCCAGATCTCCCTCTTTTTCTCTCTCGCCCTCTCTTTGTTTTTGTCCTCTTCGTGCTTTCGCTTTTTCGGCTCGTCCGTAGAGCACGTTCTGCACCGTCGAGGGTCCGTCGCTCTCAGTTACGCACCATTTCTCTCCCGCACACACATGAACACGTACGCAGACACACAAGTGTACGCGGAGATGCAGAGCGATAGAGAGAGGGAGGCAGAGAGACAAGAGCGAGAGGGAGAGAGCAGCCATTACCATGAGGACTAATAAAGAGACTCTGGCACAAATGGAGCAGCGCTGAGAGCTTTTCTTTAACACCTCCATCTTCCTGTTGTGGAATGCTCCGTCTCTCTTTCATCCTCTCCTCCTGTTCTCTGTCAGTCAGCTGCTTCTTCCTGCTTAGAGATGGCGAGCACAACAACGCCGTGATACATGGCAGCCAGGTTAGTGTGGAACGCAAGGGTTTGTGTTTAGGGCTGTGTGCTGTTTTGATGCATCTAAATGATGTACGTGTGTGTGTGTGTGTGCGTGTGTGTGTATGATATAAGAAAAAAAATAGGAATGGGTGCATGGTTAATTTGGTGTGTGTGTATGTGTGTGTGTGTGTGTGGTTGGGGATAAGTATGTGCCACACCCTGCACCCACACTGTACTTTAGGATAATATAGACACAACCCACAGTTGCATCCACTGTTTGTTGTGTCCGTTGCCCCTCCCACAGTAAACAGCTAGGATCTGTCTTCTGCAATGTGTGTGTGTGTGTGTGTGTGTTTACCTGGTGTTAGTTTGATCAGGTATAATGGCAGCAAGTGGAATCAGTAAACATGCAGACTGGTGTGTTGGTGGAGGGGAAGAATGTGTTGGAGAAGATACACAGATGCATATATAATAAGGATTTGCTTGTTGTTCATGCATAAATAATGAGGAGTCATCTGATATTGATGCATATGTAATGAGGATTTACCTGTTGTTGGTGCAGGTGTTTTAGTTTTTGTGTATACTGTCTCATACACAAAGCTCTTTGAACTGTGTAGTATATAGCAATACAATGTGTGAGTGTGTATGTGGCTTTGCTTGTTTGTGTGTGTGTGTGTGTGTGTGTGTGTGTGTGTGTGTGTGTGTGTGTGTGTGTGTGTGTGTTTGGGTGGGTGGGTGGGTGGGTGAGAACGAGAGAGATACCCTGGCAGATGGTCATGATTCAGGCTTCTTGTCATGGAAACGTCACTGATCTGAAACTACAGAGACAGAAAGTTTGGAAGTTCCGAGCAGCAGTGTAAAGAGCGGCAGTGTTACAGTGATATAAGGATATGATGAGACACTGTGAGAGACTGACTGCTGCAGGTGTAGAAGTGTGAGGTGATGGGTATTGCAGCAGGTGACTAGCACAACGTTGTTGTGATGGAGGGATGGATTGATGGAGGAATGGATGGATGGATGGATGGATAGACAGTTGGATGGATTGATGGTGGATAGAACGATGGACCATTAATGATTGTACAATGGATGGATTGATAAATTATTAAAAATTGACAGAAAAATGGATTGCTGGATGAATGAAATGATGTCTAGATGTATAGATTGTCTGATGACTGTTGGGAGAATGGGAGGATGAACTAATAGGCATACAAATATTTAGAGTGATAGATTGATGGATGGATGAAAATGTAAATGAATGAAGGGATAGATGAATGTATTGATAGACAGTCAAGTGGATTTGCTGGATGGATGCTTGGATGGATGGATGGACAGGGGGATGGGCAGACATTCAGGTGGATGGATGGATGGATGGATGGATGAATATATGGACAGGGGGGATGGGCAGACAGACAGGTGGATGGATGGATGGATGGATAGATGGATAGATGGATAGACAGATGGACAATGGATGGAATGATGGATGCAAAAATGAATAGATGGATGGATGGATGGATGGATGGACAGGGGGATGGGCAGACAGACAGGTGGATGGATGGATGGATAGATGGATAGATGGACACGGGGATGGGCAGACAGACAGGTGGATGGATGGATGGATAGATGGATAGACAGATGGACAATGGATGGAATGATGGATGCAAAAATGAATAGATGGATGGATGGATGGA
>JAQQZR010000037.1:3477265-3487902 GCA_030068235.1 Notoglanidium macrostoma | reverse complement strand
GTGTGTGTGTGTGTGTGTGTGTGTGTGTGTGTGTGTGTGTGTGTGTGTGTGTGTGTGTGTGTGTGTGTGTTTGCAGGCTCTGTGAGCCAAATGGCACTAGGTGGAGCAGTTATCCTTCAAATGTTCATGTACACGTTCGCATTGTGGCTTTATTTCCTATAATCCTCTATTCATATTCTATTTTCCTGATTTTCCTGGTGACACATAACATTAAGGTTCCCTTAACTGATGTTATAACACAGTAATTAATGTACACAAACCATGTCCATCAGCATTAATACACCGTGAGTAACATTAACAAACTAACAATTGTATTCATTCATTTATCTTGTTGTTGGGTTCTTAGTTTGTTTTTTATAATAATATATCAAAGATGTCAATTAGCCAGCGCTGGATTGTGCGCATTATCCATGGAGCCTGCAGTTAGTGAGTAAAATTAAGCTCACAATGAACAACATGATGAACATCAAGACATTGTACTGGCAAAAATTCAGAACTGAGGTTGAAAAACAAGTTAAAAACCAAGTTCCAAACAACGTCCTGAAGGCCAAATTTCCATATTTATCAAAATTAGGGAACATGCTGTGATTAAATTATTGGTAATTTACATGACTTCTTAGTAATGGGTTGAATAAACATTAGTCGGTGTAAGTTTATTTGTAAACGTTTAAGCAAACGTACTGCGTTCGACTTGCCTCGGAAGTGACAAGTCCTAACTTGTAGTTTTTAACCTCAAGCTAGAAACTGGGGGAAAAACTACATGTGCCTCCATGTGTGACCTTTGTTAGCATCAGGCTAGCCAGCTGACCGTGTTGAGTGATATGTCTCACTTCAAACCTTTATAGTCAATGTTATAGATGTACTGATTGGTCTAAAGCAGAGATCTGTTTGTACAGTATAACTCAAGTAAAGGTAAGAAGTGCTGCTTTATGTACTGTCGTTGTTGATCAGACGTCACCTGCTGAAGTCGGAGTTGAAAATCCTGTCCCAAATTTCTAAGTAGGAATTCTGAGTTGAGGTGAATTTTCATTGGTTCTCTAATAATAATGTAGCATTAATAGAGTGTTAGCTTGCTGTTAGCATGACTTATGTTACACTCGTGCTGAGGTGAACATTTGTTAATGCTGCTTAACGCAGTGAATAATGTTAGATAAGTTAATCATAATGTGAAGTGTTCCATCTTTTCCCCTCTCTCTCTCTCTCTCTCTCTCTCTCTCTCTCTCTCTGTGTGTGTGTGTGTGTGTGTGTGTGTGTGTGGTTATGGGCGATGATGAGCTCCCATGGCACTGAGCGTTCCTGTGATTACAGCTCAACCGTCCACAAATGAGTTCTGAGCCCCGAACCGTGAGACCACCGGCTACTGTACTGTTGAACTTTTCTAAAAGCCATGCGATGTAGCTGGAAAAAAATAATTTTTAAGTCACTTCATATTACACACTTTTTATTTATCGGCTAGCTGCAATGTAATCTAGTGATAGCTGGCACATAAACTTTATATTATTTGTATCGCTGTATAGGTAGTGCTATATAGAAAAAACCTTTTTCCTAAAAGTTCGAATCAAAACAGTTATTGAAGCACATGATTTCAGTTCATATAGCATTTGGTTATTGTGTTATGTATTCTAATGCAAAAATGAATTTGTGTAATGTTCTTTATGTGCATTGTGGTCTGCTTTTACTGGAAACATTTAGCAATCCTTGAACTGGATCTTTTATGTCTTGTGATATCTGCCTTGCTTAACTCAATGATTCCTGAATTAATTTTATAGTTGCACAATCTGGTTAACAGTGGGCGTGGCTTAGGATCGGTCCAACACCCAGTACCTGCTAAAGTCTTAAGACTGGATAATACTTTCTTCGAACTATGCTGATGCGTAGGCGAAATGGCTGTTGTGTGTATCCTGTGGTTGTTTGGAGTGTTGCTCGTGGACATCCTCGGAAATGAAAGCTGCACTTTGGTGTAAATGTAAATAGTGAGCCGATACATAGCACCATATAGCACAGCCTCCACAACTGACTGAAGGACTAGTGTTGTGTCCAACAGACAGCTTGATAGAAATCGTGTCGTGTCAAATAGTTACAGACAGTCAGTGGGTACTAATGCTAACTGATATGTTTAGTATTCGACTTCTGCTGTTGCATCTTCTGGATTTCCTAGATTCTGAATTTATAGTCTAGATTTGGATTTGAGATGCAGCAATCAAGATGAAGGTGGAAAGAGCAGCAGAGCTTGTCAGTCTATTTATCATGCAGGAAATCGCTAAACATTTTAGAGTTCTACTTGGAAAGCTCCTGGCAAGGCAAGCTTTTAATCTTCCAGATGTACATCAAGTGCACGGGCGAGTGTGTGAACAATGCTGCTGCTCTGCAAGCCAGCGCAAAGTAACGTGTTAAGTATAAACCAGCCTTTATAGTCCAGAAAATACAGCAAATCAATGGCAGTGGTGACTGTGTGTAGTTTTATCTTTGGTTTTTGTTTTGATTTGGTTTTCTGTGTGTCAAATTGATTTGCCTTTTACTGGCAAGTGTTATTTTGCTAACAACCCAGACAATACTCAATTTGTTGTATTATCCACTTGTTAGTTCAGATATTCATAAAGATGGATATATCTAATTATTTCGTAGATGTAAAAATATTAGTAGATAGATGGATAGATGGATAGATAGATAGATTATACCACATAAAGAAAAGCTGTCAGTGGGGAAGACCTCATCTCTCCATGTGTATGTGTGTGTAAACGGATGTGTGTGTGAGTAAGACAGATTACTTTATTGGACTGTCACGCTGGCTGCTCCTGGTACCAGCCACGGACAGCTCTTTTTGTTTGTCCTTAGAGTTAATGGGTAACTAACTTTACACATTCATCTCCTGGCACAACACACACCCAAACTGTGCATACTCCCACACAGAGCATCACCTCACAGATATATCTGGACTTGTGGATGAACCATTAATATTCACTTTAGAGTGTGGTCTTGTATGAGCTGTGTTTGCCTGAAGAGCCACTCGATCGATGGAACGATGATCACAGGAATTTTAACAACACCAGAGAAGACCGCTCACTGCTAAACATCAGGACGACTACTTGGTTCAGTCCTTGCAAAGAGAAAAAGCGAGGAGAAGATTTCAATTTCTCCTTCAAAGTGTCATGTTCTGCTTCGCATACTGGGACTCGTCCTTCGCGGGAGTAGCAAGAGGTCACGTGACTCACAGTGTGATCGGTTCTCTTTAGCTTACAGCCAGAGAGAGCACGGATAAAGACTTTTAAACTGGTGTGAAGAAGCAGGTGAAGAAAGCAAGCTGAGAAGTTGCAACACCTGAGCACTTCTGGGGATATGTGTAGGAATTCAGAGCTGATGAATGCGGTGGAACGTGTTCCAGGACTGCCTGTATCAGTATCGGTGCCTGTGAAGGCAGTGTGAGAACTGAAAGGTACCAAAACCTGAAGATTACACCTTGAAACTCCAAAAAGAATCTCGAGAAAGAGAAGACGAGAGACAGAGAGAAAAAGAGACCAAACTTGAAAGACGGACTTTAAATGGTTTCTGCCGAGTCAAGGAGGAGATGAACGATTGAGATTTGGCACTTCAGGGCACTCACACGCTCGCCTAGCAAGAAGAAAAAACAAACAAGCATAATAACAGATCTGTCTGCAGGGGTTACTGTAGGGCATTGGCCACCGATTTTGTTTGTGTGTGACAAACACTGGAATCATGTGGCACTAGTCAGCACAGATTAGCTCCTAGATGAGGATCCTCCAGAGAAGATTGTAAGGTAGATCTCAGCTCTTCTCTTATACACTCCATACTGTATTTGGGACTTGGACTAATCAGAAGACTTGCTAGCATTTTGAACCCGGGTTAAGTGGTCAGCGCATTCTGAAAGGTGTCTTAACCTGGAGTTGTTGAAGAGACTGGTCAGTTCTGCTGGTGCTTGTGGGTGATGGAGTTTATGATGGAGGACTCTCAGAGTGACTGGGAAACCTTGCTGGAGCTGGAGGAAACTCTTTCCAGGTGGCTGCTGCACGGCTCAGCTTTGGCTTACGGCCTGCCATGGAGCTCCATGGAAACCCAGTCAGAGGAGGAGGAAGAGGAAGACGAGGACATTCCGGCTGTGAGTTGCCAAATTGTTAAGGTTTGGAATGAAGGTGGATGGATTTCTGCAGTGTACTGTAGTGGGTCACTGCTACTTGGAGGGAACTTTGTGATGTGTAAGGCTCAGTTGAAAGGGTGTTGGGATGGAAAGTTTGTTGACCAGTGTATTAAGTGACGGAGGGGTCAGTGTTCCATCAGAGGTTTTGATGTGCTATGCAGAATTTATTTAGTGTTTGTAGTGAAAAGGACACCATCAAGGATTGGTCATGTGGAGGTTAGGGGTTACAATGTGAACACTTGTTTTATGTACCCTTTTGTACCTTCAAGCAAGGGAGTATAAAATCTTTGCGAGCCCATTTCGCTTTACCATTACAGTATTTATCAAAATATAAAGGAAAACCAAGCATTTTGCAATCTAATATCTATCTAACAAGTATTTAACAATTTCCTGTCTTGAGAAAATAACTTAAAACCCACTTATTACAATTTTTAATGGAATGCTAAGTCTGGAGTTCCAGTTTTCTGTCTTGACGTCACAGGGAAACACCAACATTCTTATCATTCTTGTCCGTTACAGATTTAGTGACTATTGATTCGACTGAAGGGGAAATGTTTAATTATTTATAAAAGAGTTCAAAATGACAGTGACGTCCAAGCATATTGATTTACTGCTCTATGAGAGAATTCACAAAGAAGTTGATTAGATAAGATTACACGGGGGATTGCTGTTCACATGTTGCACCAGTTGATGCGCCCAGAATGTGTTCTTGCTGTGAGTCATCATGACCTTTCCAGAAGGCAGCTCCAGTGATAACCCTTATGGACATGTCTCAGCATAAAGATGATGTTTTGAGAAATGAATAAAACACTTGCTGTTATAAGAAAATAATCAGCGACGGGGTGGTGTGATGTGGCCTGACATGAAGCTGGGTTACTGATTACCACACTGCAGTTGATTGTTTTCCTATAAAAGCATGACCTGAGGTGCTGTTATATCATAGCAACGTGCCAACGAATACAATGTCTTTTTTTTTTTAATGAAGGACATGTTATACTTTTCAGCCAAGTTACATTTACATGTTGTGGAACTTCCGTGAAACAGGCTAGTTCCTTTTATCACGTACGTATATTATAGCTGTTATAAACATCATATCAACAGCTACACAAGTTTTTTTATTTGTTTAATTGGCGAGTCTGTTCTAGAAGTTGTTACTATAAAAACGATGACGTAAAAGAACAAGCATATTAATATTAACCAGCGATTTGTCTTATAGCCGGGATTAATCAATACCTCACGACCAGTCAGATTTGAGAATTCAACAGCGGTGACGAATAACGTGAACAGATATTTAATGATGGGGTTCGATATTCAATATGTTGCATAAAGGTTTCGAATTGTGGAACTCAAAGTGGTCTGTTTATATTCCTAACTTTTGAGTTTCACGTAAAGAGACAGATGTGAGATTAGCGCATTAGTGTCCTTATGTCTCGGTTTTTGTCTCATGCAGGTTCTCAGCCCCACCTATAAGCAGCGAAATGAAGACTTCAGGAAGCTCTTTAAACAGCTGCCAGATACAGAGCGCCTCATTGTGGGTACGTACCGGAGAGACACAGTCAGAGGAATGCTTTTAACCGCACACGACTAATTATGAAGAAAATACATAACATGTACAATCCTGATGATAAGTATTACGATTTGACCTTTAACCCTGTTTAGACTACTCCTGTGCTCTGCAGAGGGACATCCTCCTGCAGGGCAGACTCTACCTCTCCGAGAACTGGATCTGTTTCTATAGCAACATCTTTCGCTGGGAGACACTAGTGAGAGTTTTTCTCATTAAATCGAAACTGGATTCCGGTTACGTAACAAGTTAAAATTGCAGTCATTTCTTTTCCCAGAGTTTTTGACGTTTGCGTGTTTGTGTGTAGCTGACAGTGCGTCTGAAGGATATTTGCTCCATGACGAAAGAAAAGACGGCGCGTCTCATTCCCAACGCCATCCAAGTGTGCACAGACACCGAGAAGGTAACATGAACATGTTAGGGAGAATGAGATCAGTTGGTTACTGCCTCACGGTCATTGTTTTATAATAACGCCTGAATGTTACATTTAAGCCAGTTGCTGTTATTGAATGTTTTATTTTGCCTGAAAGAAAGTACAAACAAAAATAATGGCATATACAGCCATTAAACGATATAAGGAGCTTCTAAAGCGCCGTGTAACGCCGTGCTCCATCGCTGTTGGCTCTGTCTCTACTCCAGCACTTTTTCACTTCGTTCGGTGCGAGGGACAGGACGTACATGATGATGTTCCGGCTCTGGCAGAATGCCCTGCTGGATAAGGTAAGGGCGGATGGCATTCACACATCCCCAGGCATATTGTGCTTGGCACAAGCAACACTCTAGTCAGAAATTAAATTTACACACTCGTTCGCTTATCAATCAGGCATGACATATTTAGTGTCTCAATATTAAAGTCTGCTTACCAGTTTAGAACTGTCTAAGGGTGAGTTCACACTTGTTTGTTTGTTTCACACCTACAGTGTAAAATTCCACCTACACACTTTGATCCAAGATATTGCTTGTAAGAAGTGATACCAAATTATATACTGAGGAAGGAAGTGATTCTAGCTGCAAGATGGCTGCGAACACCGTATTTAGCTTTACGTTACAAGGAATAAAACACTGCAGACATGCTGTTATAGGAAAATGATCAGTGACGAGGTGTTGTGATGCAACCGAGTGTGACACGGAGTTACTGGTACCACTCCAGAGTTGATTATTTTCCAATAACAGCACGTCCTGAAGTGTTAATATGCTTATCCTACAGTTTCCCAATGATTTTTTTTTATTCATTAAACATGCTTTATGTCCATTTATAAGTTCCATTTAATACTGTACAACATACACAGAGCAAGCTATTACTAACATTACAGCAACTATAAACAATCAGTTTTCTCTCTATGTTGAAGTTAATACACAAAATTCAGCTCCATGTTACAGAGAAACTGGCATCCTGAAGCCTTTCCCTGAACACCTTTACCTCTATTCTTCCCTTTATTTCGCCATACATGTTAAATGAACATTTCCTTATAAAAAAACATCAGTATCAACAATTGTAAATTTTTCTTGTTTTTTTTTTTTTTAACCTGGTTGTAGATAAACCTGTGATTTAGATTATAGCTGGAGCTACTATAAGGGCTGCTGTGATGTGGAATAAAGCAACATCCATTAACAACTAAAAAACCAGGAGCTTCGAAAACGTCCCTTGCTTTTCAGCTACATTAATTTTACGACTTGGCTAATCAGCTGCATTTGAAGAACAGAACGTGAAAGCCATCGCCTTTTTTTCTTACGAACAATAAACTGCGCAATACATTTACGCCATTCGGCTGACGTCCTTATCCAGAACGACTTGCAGAAGTGAAAGTGTTACATTTTTATTTAGCTCATTGATACAGCTGAGCAGTTGAGGTTGAAATGCCTTGCTCAATATACTTCAGTGTTAGGCAACAATACAACGGAATGCAGTTACACTTGCAGTCAGAAGTTTACATACAGTCATCATGGACATGAACTTCATGGCAATATTGAACTTTCAGTGATTTCTTTGGACTGTTCTTTTTCTGGGAATGAGTGATTGTACGACATACCTCTTTAATAGGAAAAAAAAAAACAAGAATTTGTTGCACAAGTTTTAATTTATCTTGGTTTTTTTTTTCCTTCAATCAAACAGGGTCAAAATTATACATACAGGGTCAAAAATGTACATACAGCACAGCTTATATTTGGTTAAATGTCAAGTTTCACCTTGCCCAGACACTTTTAATGGCCATCAACAAGCTTCTGGCAGAATTCTGGTTGGATATTTGACCACTCTTCTTGGCAGGATTCATAGGGTTGAATTAAATTTGTGTATTTTCTGGCACAGACCCGACTTTTAAGCAGCTCTCGTATTTAAGCTTAATGTTAGACTGCTTTATTCACAACCAGCTTTGATGTGTGCTTGGGGTCAGTGTCCTTTCAGCCCCAGAGCATGATGTTACCACCACCGTGCTTAACGGCTGGTGCAGTGTTCCTGTATAACTCTTGTCATTGTGGCCAAACAAGTCAATCTTTGTCACATCTGACCATGAAACTTTCCTCCAGAAGGCTTCTTCTTTGTCCAGGTGGTCAGCTGCAAACTTTAGTCGAGCTTGAAAGTGCCAGTTTTGAAGCAGGAGCTTCTTTCTTGGACGGCAGCCTCTCAGTCCATGGTGATGTAAAACTCACTTGACTGTAGACAGTGTTCCAGCAGCTTCCAGTCCATGGCAGGCCTGTGCCTTGATGGTTCCTGGGTTGTTCCTGACCATCTGAACCAATTCCCTCTCAGCTGATGGTGACACTTTGGGTATTCTTCGAGACCTTGGCAAAGTTGTCACACCACCCATTAACTTGTACTTGTGAAACAAACCTTTTAATGTTGTGCACAGAAGCTACCAGCTTCAATCATGATCAGTAGATCATGTAGTCAATCATGATCACTAACAGGAAGTTAACAGGCCACCGTGGAAGGTTAAAAGACATTTTGGAACTTTCAGCACCAATGAATTAACAAGCTACGTGGACGTATGTATAGTTTTGACCCCGTGTTTATAATTCTGACCGTGCTGATTTCAGAAAACTCTAAATAAAAGAAAACTTGTGCACCAGATTCTTGCTTTCATTTCTATTACGGATGTATTGTATGTTGTACAATCATTCTTCCCCAGAAAAAGAGCAGTTCAAAGAAGTCACTGAAAGCCCAATATTGCCTTGACATTCATGTCCATGATGACTGCATGTAAACTTCTGACTGCAAGTGTAATCTGTAATTTGTGTAGGATGTGAGCTCAGTGTTCTGATGGTCCGTCTTCCTGTCTCCAGCCCCTGTGTCCTAAGGAACTGTGGCACTTTGTCCATCAGTGCTATGGTAACGAGCTCGGGCTGACCAGTGATGACGAGGACTACGTCCCTCCTGATGATGACTTTAACATCATGGGGTAAACACACACAATGAACACGTAACACACAGGATTTCGGACTCTAACATCTCAGTGTCCTGATATTCCACCCTGTGTGTGTGTGTGTGTGTGTGTGTGTGATAGTTACTCTGAAGAGATCCCTGCTGAAGAGAACGAGGTCAGCAACGATAACTCGTCTAAGAGCAGCGGAGAGAATAAGCAGGACAGCAGCCCTCAATCACACAAGAGATCAATCACACACTCCACCATCACATCCACGCCCAGCAGCACAGACCTGCCTCTGTCTGTCAGTACACATACTTCCACTAACCTTTCTGCATGACGTGTAACACATGGCGGTTTGTGTATAAAGTAGCGTTCTCTGCTGGTTGCAGTTTGCCATCGCTCCTGAAGAGTACACAGACTGTCTGCCGGACCCGGAGTTGTTGACGTTGCCTCTGCTGGCTGACGAGAGGAGCTGCGAGTCTGCAGAGGGACAGCTGGGTCCAGTGTCTTCACCCTCTCTCGACTTCAACGATAACGAAGACATCCCAACTGACCTCAGCGACTCTTCTGACACGCACGATGAAGGTACACACACTAGACACACAACGGATATAATGAAATGAGCAACTGATGTATTTCTATACAGATACGAATACAGAGACTAATTGAAGCTGCTTTTTAATTGAGACTAAAGGTGAACATTTTTTAGGTTGAGATTAAAGATGCCCATCGGCACTGGGATCCCATAAGACGCAATAAAAACACTGCGCACGCTGGAGGTTTTGCATGACGCTTGTTTAGTGTCCGTTGATTCATCCTTAGTAACTGCCTGGTCAGGGTTGCAATGGTTTAAATTAGGCCTCTAATTTGTTTATATTTTGGGAAATAAAACGAACTAAATTTCTTAGAAAATATCATGAGGAGGTACAAATAAATGTAACAAACACTAGTATTTCTAGAAAGTCTAGTGGTAGCGTTCATAGTTATTACAGTTTAATATATTTATGAGTATATTTATTTAGTATGCAGTGTTAAGAGAATGTGTGTGTGTGTGTGTGTTCAGAAGTGGAGGTACAGGCGTTCCACGATGACCTTAACGGGCGTCAGTACATTAACGAGGTGTTTAAGTTCAGCGTGGATAAGATGTACTCGTTCCTCTTCACCGAGTCGCAGTTCATGGCCGACTTCATGGAGCAGCGCAGATACACAGGTTTGTTCATTCAGCTCACCAGATTCAGTGTGTCCATACAGAAATACAACTGCTCTGTGTTTTATTTATAAGATGCTCTATATTTCTGTCCTCCTACTCTCTCTCTCTCTCTCTCACACACACACACACACACACACACACACACACATGTATACAGATGTAGCGTTTCAGCCATGGAAGAAAGAGGAAGCAGGGAACCAGAGGAGGGAGATCATGTACACCATCTCGCTCTCCAACCCACTGGCTCCCAAAACAGCCAACGTCAGCGAGACTCATTCCATGTTGATAATGTAGGACAGTAGATCAGTAACAATCTGTTCTTCATTGCCAGCATTAACACACACA
>JAQQZR010000037.1:3466521-3477165 GCA_030068235.1 Notoglanidium macrostoma | reverse complement strand
TCTCTCTCTCTCTCTCTCTCTCTCTCTCTCTCTCTCTCTCTCTCTCTCTCTCTCTCTGTCTGTCTGTCTGTCTGTCTCTCTCTCTCTCTCTGTCTGTCTGTCTCTCTCTGTCTCTCTCTCTCTCTCTCTCTCTGTCTCTGTCTGTCTGTCTGTCTGTCTCTCTCTCTCTCCCTCGTATTTTCTCTCTGTGTCTAACAATTAGACTCTGTACAAAGCCAGCCAGGAGAACGAGTGTTACATCATCGATGCAGAAGTTGTCACTCATGATGTTCCTTATCACGACTATTTCTACACACTGAACCGCTACACACTCACCCGCGTGGCCAAGAACAAGTGTCGGCTCAGGTACATAACACTGAACTAACACTGCTGCCGTCGCTAATAATTTACCCTGAATAGAATGTTTTACAGCATGACAAGCTTCAGGTTTGTCAACTTCAAAACAGAGAAAATGATGCTTTTATAATGTAAGTGATAACAGGAACTGACATGTTTTATGGATGTTCTACTATAAATAGCCAAACATATGATGTCATTCTATAATATATAAAAATGTTGAAGATATATTACTCATTAATTGTTTTATGTCAATCTTGTGCAGGATGCCAGCCATTATGAAGAGTATCTCTTGCGTTTTGTAGACATGTCAGAATCAAGCTTTAAGGTGACTGCGTTCTTTGCCGCAGGGTCTCTACAGAGCTGCGCTACAGGAAGCAGCCGTGGGGACTGGTGAAGGGTTTCATCGAGAAAAACTTCTGGAGCGGACTGGAGGAGAACTTCAGGAGCCTCGGTGAGCAGCACACCCAGATATCAGACATGAAGTAGCGCAGATTTTATTAATAATCGAGCAGCTCAGCTTAAACCAGGTGACAAGACCGATGCATCCATCTTTCTTTCTTTCTTTCTCTCAGTATTAATGATGATGTGATGATTATTGACTGTGTCAGATGTAGACAAGGGGATTTCTTTTAACATACTGAAGGGATATTTTTATTTACTGGTGACGGTGTGATCGGCCATGTTGACGTGATGTCATATGCTGAACTCTGGATTGAGGAGGGCTTCCCGACTTTCCCAGTAGGAATTCCAAGTTGATGTGGTGTTTTCCCGACTCAAAAACAAAAGAACATTCAAAGTTATGTACTTTGGATGAATCCAGCATACCTTTCGTTTGCTGTCGCTTGACAGGTTAAATGTTTTGTCGTAAAAAAATATATATACTTTTGTTAAAAAGAACAAATAGGACAAAAAAAATGCACAAAGCAAAAAAAGAACGTAGTTACATAACACATAAAACTAGCACGTGAACACCAGACACAACCCATAATATAATCCCAGCACTAGTTTATGTGAGCCAGTGGCTTCAAATCAGCAGGAAGTTCATACACTCATGTGATTGTGTGCAGAAAAAAAAAGCAGAGTGGCCAACAGCCACACTTACGTAATAACATTGCACGATCAGCCCTAGTCAACATGATTTTATTCACAAATGCTTCAACACAGGAGGAGCATTTATCATTTAAAACAACTGTCCTGTGTATATGATCGTAAATATCCATGCATAGAACTTGAGCTGGTGAAAGCTGAGGACCTCCTGTTAGAAGCACACGGGCCATCTCCGAAAACCAAAGCCCTGAAGAACTCCACCCTGAGGCGGAGAAAAAGGCCCCTCCCACACCTGCGCACACCTCACTTGGAGGAAACACTAAGCCCTGTGACCACACCCACTGACGAGGAGGTCATCCATAGAATCAAGCATGTATCAGGTCAGATGTTTTACACACACACACACACACACACACACACACACACATGCTCGCACACTGTAACACCGCGTGTTCCTAATGTAACTCCTCTCGGCTTTGCTAGCAGGCTCCACACAAACGAGACACATTCCTGAACACACCCCTGGGGGCGGAGCCTTCTGTAAAATCTCCAAACTGCTGCTCATTATCAGTTTCGTGTAAGTATGTTCATTTTTCCCTCCGTCCGTGTGTCCGCTCTCTATTCAGCCCTTTTCTGCCTCACGCATTTATTGAAATCTTTTGCTTACATTTGTATTGATGCGATTCTTTTTGTGTGTATTATTTTTCTTTGCTCCTCCTTTGGCTGCCATTAGGATCTGCATAAGGTACATGTTTACTGCATGCATAAAACCACTTTCAGTATATGTTATTCAACTTTTAAAGTCATATTGATGAGTGAGCTGACTCCTGATCCTGGCTTTTTCATTTTGAGGGTGTTTACATGCAAAATCTGATTTCCTTATGCCATTAAATATTCTGATAAACCCCTGGTCTAGTAGATAAAGCTAGCAGATATCATGGCAGTAAATAAACATCGCTGTCTGGAACAGGATCTTCTTGAACTCTCATAATCCAATTTAAGATGTCATAGTAATCTTTACAGAATATGGACACTTCATCTGATAACTGGCCAAATCAGACAACGCTCCGCTTATTAATGTCCATGTAAACACACTCACTGATCACCCTGAGTTTTTCTCCGACTCTTCATTCTCATCCCAACATTACTTTATTTGTCTTGTTTTATTTTTATTTTGTCTGTGCAGTTGTGTGACATGATTTTGTGTGTGTGTGTGTGTTTGTGTGTGCACTCTTCCAGCCTGGTGCTGCTGGTTTTCCTGAACATGATGCTCTTCTATAAGCTGTGGATGCTGGAGTACTCCGCTCAGAGCCTCATGACCTGGCAAGGCCTACGCCTGGATGAAAGGTACGAGCAAAGCTCGTGTAATGATACACGAAAACGCCACTTCAACGTGTGCAAACACCAGCAGCTTCAGTCCTCTTGCTCATACACCAACCAGATGAATCACCATTGAGGAGTGTTTGATAATGTGTGTGTGTGTGCGCGCGTGTGTGTGTAGTAAATTACCACAGACGCAGGTGGAGTGGGCTCAGCTTCTAGAGTCTCAGCAGCGCTTCCATGAAGCCGAGCTACAGAAATGGAGAGAGATCATCAAATCATCAGTTCTGCTGCTAGACCAGGTAGAGTGAGCACACACACACACACACACACACACACACACACACACACACACAGTGTTGAAGCCAATACAGTGCCAAACAAGTCCTCCCATTGTCTCATGTCTTCTGTGAAAAGTTGCTCTAGAACTAAATGTAAACATTAAAGCTGACTAAAGCAGGACACACAACAGGAAGTGGTAGTATCTGTGATCAAAATAAAAGAAAGGAAGAAAAATCTAAAATGGCTGAAACTGTAGCTATGTCCTGTTATTCTTTTCATAGGTTTAAAGAGGTGCAGAGGATTCGCATCGCATTATATAATATAGAAGCCATATTTTCTGTGTAGTGCACTATTTAGGCTCCAGCCATTATGTTCACAAATTATATTCCATGAAGAGTGCACTATAAATCTAGTGTACAACTGTTACACTACCTCCACACTAAGAATATGATTTCTTTCAGGTAAGGTGTTTCCTGTAGAGGTATACACGGGACCCTTTTATTGAACCCCACCCTCGAACAAATTGTGACTAATCACGTGTACTCTTATAGTTATATAATATAATAATATATATCTTATAGTATGATATATGTTTGGACTTGTTCACAGTGTTTTCTAATAAACTTAGTTGGTACTGTTTCCCCCGAGAAATGAGCGATTTTTTTTTAAGCCACTGCAAAGCTAACCCGGATAAATGGGTGAATAAACGCTCGAAACGCGTCACACAGCAGCCAGTACGCTCCCAGCTTAATGAATGTGGCCTGTCATTGTACCGTGAGCTTCATCTCTGACCACTCAGGCCTGCAAGCATGAACGTAAAAAAAAACAATAAAAACAGTCTATAGAGTGAATAGTGAACAAGCGAGCAGAGAAGTGACTTCAGGCACATTTTTTCAGGTTTCCCTATTATTGAAGTGCATGTAAATGGAAAAATCTGATTTTATGATTTGACCTGATGTTATCAGATTTGGTGTCACTGCATAACATCTGTATATATTCAGTTTTCTGAAATACTTTACTTTTTCTGTGTGTGTGTGTGTGTGTGATCTCTCAGATGAAGGACTCTTTACTCAGTCTGCAGAGAGGTGTTACTTTTAGAGACTATGGCTCCGACTCAGACGAGAAGCGGACTCATTACCACTGACACGTTCCCTGTAGGTGGCGCCAGGCAGCGTGCAGCCACATCTGTGTGTGAGTGTGTGTACCAGAGCGAAACAGGCAGAACCCGTCTGTGCACTGCTGTAACACGAAGGAAGGAGAGAGAGCGCAGAGAAAGAGAGGGGCTGGAGCGTTCACACAGAGTCAAAACCTAGGATTTGACACCTCCATCTGTTCTGTGGAATCATGGGAATGTGGCGTTCTGCAGTCTCCCTTCTTTTTCTCTGCCTTTCATTTACTGATGACAAGATGATGCTGAAAGAGAGACTAAAGCCGTGGACTGAAGAAGTGAAACAAGCGAAATAACAAGGTGGTTGTTGTTTTTTTTATAGTTTTATTTTAAATCCTCCAGTCCTTGAAGTGGTGTGAACCCTTTTCTGTGAGATGAAGAAAAGTGATGTGATCGTTTCCGCCTTCAGGAGACTCTCTGGCATGTCATTTCACTGTAAGGCTGCAGTGTCCCTTTGCCAGGATACACATGGCCATGATGACACTCCACGCTTTTTACCTAGACGCTCCCATTAGACATGAAAACCTAATTGTTACTGATATGTTGTTTTTTGTCGACTGTTACTGCGGCATTTTTAAGAATTACAGAAGCCACATCAAAGTAGCAAAGTGCCTTTAAACTTTAAAAGAGCGCTTGTGTAAGTTTTAAAGACTTCTGCTACCTGTGAGCTGAATCACGACAATTTCAGAGCACAAGTTCAGCACTTTGGGTCCAACTCGAGAGGGTTCAGGGCTGTAGTTAAGGTCAGAGCAGTGGCAGTGATAGCCTTCTGGATCTACGCTCACTCCCATCAGCCTCTAACAGTCCTGGGAATTGAATCTTCTGGTCACGGGCCATTTCGGTTACTCAAACGTTCAAATTCAGTCACTTTACTGCTAATACATTTGGCTGACATTTATTATGTAAGGGATAACCCAGCAAAATGGCAAGTTTTCCTCTATACCACAGCACTGTTTAAATCTTGCCTCTGATTGGTGAAAAGGTTTTGATTCATTTTCTATAACAGCAGCTTTGACAGTAGTTCACAGGTAAATCACAGGTTTATACTAATACATTATAGTTTCTATAGCAACAACTTAGACAGCTACATGTATGCAAACTGATTACATGTATAATATAATTAAATTAGGAAATAAAGATATGGTGATTGTTGATATGACATTTTCTCTAAGGAGATGTTGATTAAGCCTTTTTTTAAAAGGAGTCTCCAGTGTCAGTGCTTTGTAACATTTAGAGGAAAAGCCGTAAATTTTCAGACAAGGGAAAGTCTTCAGGACAGAGGTCTTTGTAGTTTCTTAGTAGGACATGCTTCATGATTATTAAATTTTTAAAGAGAGAACAAAGAAGAGATGCAGGTGAGGGAACAAAGCTTATAGCCGCTACAACCTGAGTGATAACAGAAACTAACTTAGACGTTAAACATAACTATGAATTGATAAAAAACAAAAGTGAGACATGTCATTCTTCAATTTAAAAGAATGCTATCAGTGGCCAATTCCTATATTATAAGAGGAATAAAACATAACAGTGCATGCTTTTATTGGAAATCAGCTTCAGGAGGATAACAGTAACTCCACATATCATTATGTTTTATTTCTTACGTGTCACATGGCCAAATGTGAAATAAGGGACACTGCAGCCAGACGTCCAAGAAGACCTGTATTTTTATTACAGTGTTTGGTTACTAAACTGTGATTCTATCTCCTAAAAATGTTGATAAATGATATGGATGAATAAGATATATAGTATATTTGGAAATAGAATATATATATATATTTAATTTATCTATGTGAGGAATCTAAATCGAGACAGGTTAAAAAATTTCTATCAATTAAATAACGTTTACTTCAGTGTTGCACCGGCACGCGTCTGTGACGTGTGTGTGAGTGTGTGTGTGTGTGTGTGTGTGTGTGTGAGTATGCGAGAAACTTGTACTGTGATATGTAACGTCTGTGTGTTCCGTGTTTCCGCGTGTTAGTACAAGGGGACAAGTGTCTAGCGAGTATGAGGTTTCAGACCATTCCACTCCGCGTGTTGTGTTCTTCATGTCTGGTGTACAAAGCCAAGCTGCCTTTCTCTTGCCCAGCAGTTATTGAGCAGTAAACTCCCAGAGCCGCCATCTCGGCTCAGCTCCCATCCCCCAACATGCAGTGTGCGGTCACGTTGTTTTCCCATTGTTTAGGGTAAACGTCTGGATCACCATTACCATCCTGAGGTAAAGACACTGCCTGAGGAACCCTATGTGAAATTTCAAAGCACTGAAAATCCTTTATTTTCTTGTCACTATATTTGGTCAAGGAATTTTTTTGCACAGGAGAGACAGAGAAGGGAAATAGATTAGCCTGAACCAAATATAGTATTGAATTATGTATAGATGTATATAATGATATAAGATATAATTATATAATTCATTTTGTCACTGTTGTGAGTCTATGGCTGTGCTCCAAAACTGTCTACCATCTTTAGGGTTCTTCCATTACTTTATGTGACCAAGTGAAGGTTGTTAGATGTGGCCTGAGAAATTGAGACGCTGGCATTATAGACTAAAGTGATAAAATTCTTAATATTTTTAACTTATTTTCTTCATTCAAAGTGGGTTTTTTACTTATATATATATAATGGCGGATACAGGAAGTGGCTGATGGGTGGGCCCGGAAAAATCTGGGTAGGCCTGAGTGAAGCTTATCCCCGCACGTTTTCTTCAACAGGCGTAGATATTTACATAATGGTGACCGCAATAATAATACAGCCACAATTGTCGTTGTTGCCATGTCATACCTAAAGAGCACCGCTAGTGGGAGCTCACTGTGTGAGTTAACATAACATCAATCAACAGGTTCTGAAAATTATTATTATTATTATTATTAATACATAATTCACTTAATTCCCCATACAAAAGTTTTAAAAATTGTACTAAAGAACTATTTATTTTTATTAATCTGAATGGGTGGGCCAGCTGTCAATCTGAGAGGGCCTGTGCCCACCCAGGCCCACCCATAGAGCAAACTCTGGTTTTATATAGCTGACTTCTCAATGTATACATCACAGGAGTAGTAACAAAGTACAATTATTTTATTACTGTATTTAAGACTGTCTATTAAGTATCTGTAATTCACTTGAGGGTTTTTTTTTTTTTTATCAAATACTTTTGACTTATACTTTTCTATATTAGAAAATTAATTTTCAAACACTACAGCTCTACATTTCGCTATAATCATATTTGTAAAGTCATAAGGTGACTTTTTAGTATTGAAATGGGTAGTTTGTATTGTCAGAGTTCATGCTGGCTAACATTTATTCAGAAGAGATTCAGAATAAAGCTATTGTTAGTTAGCTTTGGCTAATGCTTTCCCCTTATGTCATACTTTAACTAACGTAAGTGAGGAATTTGATGCTGTGCTTCAACGTTTGTCAGATTATTTATTTAATTATTTATATGAGTCATGAATGAGTAAAGTTTTTGGGTAATTTTACAGCTCTGGACAATCTAGCTAGTTTACAGCCTAGCTAACTAGCACCCTAGCTCAGAGGTGTCGAGCTAAAGTCCTGGAAGGCTACAGCATTACAGAGATTTGTGTTTTCTCTTCTATAAAACAACAAATTCAGTCAAAGGATCTTTTTTGCGAATTAGCTCATGGTTTGTGTCGTGGTGGTGTGTTAAATGAAGTAGAATAGTAAACTCTGCACAGTAAACCTCCATGACTAGAGTCTGACTAAATTAGCAAACCAGCTAATTAGGGCTTTACACACTGTAGGCAGGAAAAATAGCTACTCTGACTCTAATTTGAGCAAAGAAAATAAGGCTGTACAAATTTTAAAATCTGCTTCCTGTCCTGGAAGTGTTACTGAGTCAAGGTTCATCAAAGGTTTATAAAAACAGTATTGGAACACAGCCAAGGAAAGTGTGTGTAAAGTGAAGGGAAGAGATGAAGCACTTTATGTCCTGTTGAAAGCATGATGCGGAGGAGTGTGTTGATGAGAGCGTGTTACCGAGGAGAGTATTTCATGTGTTTGATGTCACATGCTGGGATTGTTTTTAATCTTATTGTCTAAATTGTCTCATTTGAATCAGGTGCTTTGCTAAATCACTCCATCTGCAAATCAAAGTTGCACAGAACTTTCTAGAATGTTGCTGTTATTCCAGTAGTGTGTTTTGCTCTGATGTAATTTGATGAACTTCTTTTTCTTTTCTTTTCTTTTCTTTTCTACTCCTTCATGAGTTTGAGGTTTGAACGTTTTCTCTGCTGTACTTTGTTGTGTTTTCTTGGTTCGAGATGATGTTTAAAACATTGCTAGAAATAAGTGTTACCAGTCCACTGCCTGCTGCCTATGTACACTGATATGTTTTTTGGTATGGCATTATCGCCTTTTCTTCCAGGTTGAAAAGACTCATTAATATTACAGTCATTACCGAAAAAAATCATTTCCTTAGTTTTTAGATCATTGTTTCTGTGCTCCATGGGCCATGTTCAGACCTGGTGACTAAAGTCCAAAAGTCAATATTTATGTGGGGAAGGTTATTCATATTCAGTTTGTTTAAGCAGCTCGATTTTCTTTGACCAATTCTGACCAAAATGATTATAGCAGAATGTTCTTGTGCAGATGTGTCTGAGATGAGTTTTTCCAGTAGTTTATAGACCACTGGATAGGATGGAAAGATTCCATAGTGTTTTAAGTGTATGTACGGCGTACATCAATGGCACTGACTCCTCACTTGAGCCGATTTCTCCCAAGAAAAAAATTGCTTTAGTTCGTACTTTCTCAAGTACAACAACATCTAAATAATAATGTGTGCAATTTCACTATTAAATCCTCCCTCTGGGCACTTAACTCGGAATATGGCCCTATTTCTCTCTCTCTCTGTCTCTCTCTCTCTCTCTCTCTCTCTCTGTGTGTGTTTGCATTCCATACATTAAGTTTTATAGATGATTTATTTTTTGTTATGGACCATTCATCGCCTTCGACATCTAAGACGATATTGTATGAGGGTTTATTTCCACAAATGTCGGTGAAATGTACTGATAGTTCGCCATTACTGTATTTCTTTGTCCTTTAAATGTCTCTCTTGTTTATTGCGATCACTCCTGCTGGTGTGTTTGACCAAAACTACTTCGAGTGTGTGATGTAAAGCTGAACGACTTGAATGATGCAGTTGCTGTTATTGAATCACTTGATAAAGTCAGGATTGTGCAAATATGCATGCTGCAGAGGAAATACACTCTAGTTTCTTTTAAAGCAGTACATTAATGATAGTAGATGATGATGATGATGATGTGATGAGTCTCCATGGTAACATGCAAACATCATTTCCTCTATAGTGCTATAGTGGTGTGATGGACAGTCGCACATAAATCCAAGTAACGATCGTACATAACAAAAGCAGTTTTCTTTTTCTTGTCCATGTACTAAATTTCTGACCTTGTTTTTTCCACCAGAACATGATGTAACCCGTGTAGCACATTTGGTTTTTACTGCACATGTTTCTTTTCCTTTTTCACTTTATTTTTAGAGCAGTTTTGGTCTCTAGGACAAAAGGATAGATTTATAATATATGAGTACATATGCACTGTATGTATATGTAGTGTATATCTGCAGTGTACACTGACACAGGGAGCGAGTCTGCGCTGTGCGCCGGCCTCCTCTCGACCCCGACACACTTTGCCTCATAGAGACTGAGTGGCTTTCTGATCTATGTGAATTAGGAAAGGTTGAATAAAAACACTGGAGAAATTAAAAGCTGTGTCTGTGCAGTTGGTTTTACACGCTGTAGTGGCTATAAGTTCACAGTTGCTTGGAATAAAAAAGTGACTTGTTAAAGTAAATCACAACTTCTGAAGACTATACAATGTTTCCTTTAGTAAACAATGCCGCAGACATTTGGCCGGGAGTTGAGATAGCAAAACTGGTCATGCTCTCAGAGTGGGAGGGGCATATGCTCTGTCCTCTGTCAATCACAGTGAAAACCAATATTAGCTCATGTACAGTATGTGGTAGAGGGTTACACTGCCCTGATACACAGCAAGAACAGCAGTTCAATAAAACAAGGTGATTAGCTCGCTTCATGCACATATTATCCTTCACCCTCCCTGGATGGTAGCTGGTGTATGATAAGGGGGAGCTGGCCGGAGGGAGGGTGACAGCAGCAGGTGGCAGGTGACAAATTTGAGGAGAAAATACAAAACACACACACACACACACACACACACACACACACACACGCACACACACACACAGTCAACCAATTCTGCATTCTTGATTTGTGATGTTGATTAATTTTCAATAAAAGCAGTTCTGACAGTATTTTGTCTGTTTGGCTGTTATTTTGATCACAGGTTAATATTAATACATTATACATATAATATGTATAACATATAATGCATTATTGTTTCTATAGTAACAACTTACACTGCAATATTCCATATGTAAATGTAATGTAAATGTACATGTTCCATAATATATATATTAATTCCCGTAATGATATATATATA
>JAQQZR010000037.1:3444252-3459879 GCA_030068235.1 Notoglanidium macrostoma | reverse complement strand
CACACACACACACACACACACACACACACACACACACACACACACACACACACACACACACACACACACACAATCTTCCTGTCTGTCCAAACTGCATTAATGGATTTCTCCACATTTTTGTTTGTTTGTTTGTTTGAATCGCAGAAGCACTTTTGCTGAGGAACAGCGTGCACAATTTGGCCTTACCAGATTTATTGCTTTCAATATCCTTTTTCCATCCAGCCAAATGATCTCGTCTAATTAGCCAGTTTTGGACTGAGTAGGTTAATAAATTATGCATCACTTTATTGAGGTTGCTTAGCAACATTTGATTTTCTGTCTCCCAGAGATCCTCAAGACGGATTTTCCTTTGATAGGTTTCACTAATTCAATAATGATTAGGTGTATAATAAGAGACAGAATAAGAGAGGGTGTGTGCTAAATGTGTATATGTTAAATAGAGGGAAAACACTCAGAGCCTTTGTGTTTTCCGACACCAGGCTCGCTGTCTTGAGCAGTTGATCAAATGTTATTGTTAAGAAGAAAAAAAAATCAAATCAGATTTGTAGGAGGAACACTTGGACTGGACTAGGACTAGGATCGCAAACCCTGACTCTAATCTATGGTCATAATGGTGTGTATTGCAGAAGCTGCTCCTGGATGCCCCCGGTGGTGTGATGGCGGTACTGCAGCAGCAGCTCAGTGAGCTGACGGTGAACTCCAACACAGCGGACAACCTGGACAACGTGTCTCGCTCAGGTTCTCCCTCCAGAGACACAAACATGCATTGTGTATTGTGACAGTGACTCAAAAAAAATCTTTTTATCCACTGGCTTGACTTTTGTTTTAGGGACTTTTGATCATATTTGAGAAGATTAATGGTGTGAGGTTGTGCTAATGTCTAAATGTGTACACATGTTGTGTTTTTGATTAGGAATAATAGCAGCCTGGAGTGAATTTTGGTGAACAGTCGCACTGAAAACCTTTACAACCATTTACTACGAGGCTCAGATTTTGTCGAGCCATATACGTGCCTGTGAATGAGTTGTTACTGTAGAAATATTACAGAAATGTTACTATAGAAATTATCATATATCATTAGTCTTTAATCATTAATATGTGAATTTCATTACCTCCAGAATTCCTGTCTGAACTGTAGTAACAGAGAATGAATCATTCCTTCTGAACAAATAGATTAGAGAATTCAATAGCACAGTGGTATAAACTGTAATAAAATACAAGACTTACTAGAGACAGACAATAATTATTCAGACCCAAATGGCTCCTTCGTGTTTGGCATTGCAGTATTAAAGTCTTTCTGAAGACAGATTTTTCCTCTGGCACTCTATCTTTGTTATGTTTACTTGCTTTCCAAGGTGCAGATTGCCTTGTCAGAGGATAAAACAGCATAAAACGACTTGATTATAGAAAGAACATACTGTAGAGGAAAGCATGCTTAATGGGAACTAGTCACTACATTCTTCTGAAACATTTCTCTGCTGCACTATATAGGGTGTCCAAAAAGTCTGGATTTATAGGCAATTATTTAAATACAGAAATTACAACAAATGCTCAGATTGATTGTCTTGGATTTCACGACACTTGTGTACGAGGTGTGATCAAAAGGTTTTGAGAGTGTTCCTGTTATGAAGGAAACGGAGCACGGCACGGTAACATTCAGTAACATTCGTGAGGCAGTATGTCATGTGACGTCTCACTGCCAAAATTGGGATATGTGTTACACGTGTTTTTGTGGCAACATGCACATGTGCATTTACAATGTTACTAATGAAGCAGTGAGCTGGCCGAGGTATTTTGAGTGGCTTCAAGAGAACTAGAACATCACTAATGGATGACAAAAGGTCAGGGCGACTCTCCACGAGAACAACCCTCGAAAATGTCCATGAATTTGTGCGCATTGTGTTCAGGATCGCCATCAAGGAATTTGCTGACATCGTGAGGATCATCATTGTCGTTGGCTTGCTGAAGCAGTTCAAGGGTTGCTGATTTCCTGAATTTGACACAGAATTTGATGTTTCTGCTCAGGTTTGAGGTCCATAGTCAAATCGCAAATGCGCATATGCATGTTGTCACACAAACACGTGTAACACAGATCCCAATATCCACAGTGCGATGTCACGTGACATACTGACTCATGAAAGTTACTGCTCGCTACCTCTGAACTTTTTGGTCGAACCTCATATGCGCTAAATACAAGAATAAATACATAAATTTCTTAATGTATCAAAACAGTTTTTACATGCAGAGATGATTTCATCTCAAATTTCACATAAGGAAAAATGCCAGACTTTAGTGACATCTAAACGTTTGTGTGTTTGTGTGTATACTCAGGTTTTTATGAGCAGAGTGAGATTCAGTCCCCTTTAAGACACTCAAGATCTTCTCCCAGTCTTTCTTTCTACAACCGCAGACGCAGATCAGCTGGTCAGTCCATACTCCAGATATTCACTCATCCATCCTTCATACACACGATTGCCTCAGTGGCAAGTCATTGATTATGATTAGTCTAAATGTATCTGCTATTTCTTTACCGATTTTGGTAATAATCTGTTTAATCTGTTAGTAAAAGTAAAAAAAAAAATGCTTCAACACATATTTATCAAACTTTGACAACGCTATTTTGTGCTATTATAGGAAAATAATTCGTGGTGTGAAGTAGATTATTCTCCTATAACAGCACACCCTGAAGTGTTTTATTCCTCTAATACTTCAGCAATTTGCCAACCGTGATGTTTTTTATCATGTTAAATGTGACGTCATGCACTTTTGTCCATTTATAGTTACATTTAATGCTGCGGAACATCTGTGAAACAAGTTAGCTCCTGTTAAAGCAGCTATAAACAGCCATCCCCTTACCAGCCTGTCTTCTTCTGTCTCTTAAACTGAGACACTGGAAAGCCCTTTGTCCTGACGGCCTTTAGCAGAAAACTGACTGTTACTAAGCACTAATGTTGAAGACTCCTTCCATAAATGTTATATAAATGTTTCCTAACAGAAAAGTTCCCCAATGCAAGGATTATACCTTTTTCCTTTGTTAACTAACCACATGTTTAATCTGCAGATGTGACATGTCCACCATACAAGTCCTTTTAGATCGTGTTATTAAAAAAACAATAATGCATTAGAGCAAGTGCATTATACTGTATAAACCTGTGATTTACCTTGCAGTTGGTGGTATTGTCAGAGCTGTTGTTATAGAATATTTCAACAACACCTCCTACATCAGATTTATAACAACATGCATTATACTGTATGGTGGTATTCAAATGTGTATACTGATATGTTTAGTGGAGCTACATGATCTATCATTTGTTTACTTTTATTATATCACAGAAGGCTTTAATATGCCTTCAAAATTAAGCCCCTAAAAAAAGTCTTTTGATGAATCACAACATTCATTTGATATGACAAGTGTAAATAATTTTGGTCAGAATAATGCAAACTAGGTTCTTAGCAATATCACTTCAAACTTTTCTCATACCTTGTAAGGCATATTAAAATTGCAGTGTGTACTGATGTATCAAAAATGTCAGTTTTTCAACCCTGTGGTCATATCTATATAGTGATACTGAATTTCTTCCCGTTCCCAGAAGATGCCTACGTGCTGGACTGGGAGGGTCAAAGGGCACGACCTTTGCGTACTTTTCTGCCCCGTTCATTCTCTGCCCCCTACCCCCCTTTAGAAGGCATTGCAGAAGGAATTGAGGATGCCGAGGATGATGACAATGGAACTCTCTTGTCAGAAGGCCAAACTCAAACTGGAGACGACTTGAATGGTCCTGACGTGGATCCCATTATGAATTTAAATGAGGATGGTGACCCCATTGGGATCCATTGTGATCACCAAGGCCCCACTGTGGAGGTGGATGAGGGCCCCACGGCAGAGGACATTCAGCAAGCAATGCGTGTAGAGACCTATATTTTGGGTCTTCTACAACGCTATTGCCTAAGCCAAACCCCAAACTCTACAGAAGTCCTCAGTTCTACACGTAACTGTTGCAATCTGCAAGAACTTCATGCTTATCCCCCCAACTACTGTGAGCAACCTCAAACTTCAGCGTGGCAGGAATGGGAAATCTTCAATGGTGAAAAGGCATCGCGAGATATGTACTATCTGGGAGATGAGGCTGATCGATTCTCACAGGCTTGTAAAGATCCAGGCTCCTCCATAGAGTCATCCACTATCATTGATGATATAGATTCACATTGTCTTCATCGTCCCTGTGTCTCTCCACCTATATCTGAATCTGAATCTCCCAAACAAGACTGGGAACCTACATCTCTGAAACTGGCACATCAAGTGCCCTTAGCCAGACTGTATCAGGAGGAAAGCTGGTCATCAGCTGGGCAGAGGCATGTAAAGACATCCATCCAGTCTCGATCAGAAAGCAGCTTCCAATCCCAAGGTTTTACCACCAAACCAGAGCATGGATACCACACACTGGGGCAGGATATGGATATGCACTATTTCAATGAAGATTATATGTCCAGTCAGAGACTCTGGAGCTCCACAGCAGACATCATTCAAGAAGAAAAGGCGACATTGCTCAGAGCAGAGGAACAACTGCTGAGAGATACACACCTACCATTTCACATCAACCCACATTCATGTACTAACTTCACTGAGCAGGACCATCACATTGGGAATGATATGAATGCTAGAGGAATTCAAGAAGATGGATCTGACTCCAGTCTGAGCGAGACATGCTCTCCAGGGTCCACCTCAAGGTCCAGTGAGTCAGATGAAAGTGGGGGCCTTGTTTGGCCTCAGCAAGTGCCCCCATGTGTGCCTTCTTTCTCCCAGAATGCTCCTACTGCCGTGGTCAGGATCAAAGCCTCACATGCACTAAAGAAAAAGATCCTGCGTTTCCGCTCAGGCTCGCTAAAGGTCATGACTACAGTCTAGTCTTGGATATGGCATTTTTAGATTAATTTGGTATATGCTGTGCTTCCAGTGTTTGATGGTGTACGGTGTTAAAAAAGTGGAATCCATGCACCCAAAGCTGGATTTAATACATGTCCAAATTCTGACCCAGTTGAATGTTATGGAATCCTTTGTACAGTGTACAAAGCTAGCTTAGTATGGAAAGTTGCACACTTTCAACACACCTTTGGTTCCCGGGGTGAGAGACTTGAGTACTGTTCTCAACAAGACCAAACAGATATTACTGATTTGTGGATATCAATGATATTTAATACTGTCCTGGGTGTCATGGTACAGCAGCAGGTATTGTTGCCTCTATGTCATGTCTGAATGCATTTCCTATGGATATTCTAGTTTTCTTCCCTCTCCTAGAACATGCTGGTCACGGGATTGTCTCTTTGCCGTGGACTGGCATCCTATCCAGGGTGTATTCTAACTTTGTGCTCAGTGTTCATAGGATAAGCTCAACATTATCCTTAACCTTGTCCAGGATAAAGTGACTGAAGCCAAATGAATGAGGATCACCAGTTCTAAGATGGGCATGACATTGATTGATACCACATTGCACCTTATTAGAAACATTTCTCTTGATATAGCTGACCTTTGAAGGCTGACACAGTGCATCCTTTGTTGCATATCCTTGCAAGAAGCAAGAAGGATTTTGTGTCTTCTAGACAGTTCTTTAGAGCCAGGCTAACTTTCATGCATTTCCTATTAAGTATTTGAAGTGGGCGATAGCAGATAATTAACCACCTGCTCTACTTTTCCCTCTGTTTTTTTTTTTTTTTTGTACTGTTCAACTTTGTATTAAGTTACACTTGCTCAAGTTTATTCAGAATGGTTTCTCTTATAATCTACTTTTTTAATGAATCTTATGATGATCCCTTGACGAGCCATATACAATTTATCATAATACATGAAATGTCCTAACAACAAATCCAGATAATTCTTTATGTTTATTGTTATTGTTATTATGATGTTTTAAATCTTACGAGCTTCCAACACATTGGTATGTGTGTCCTGTATTTTCTAAAGAGCAACTCCAGTAGCCTTTTTCCTGTTGTCATGCCCTGTCTTCAAACACCATCTGGACAAACCCTGATGTCTGGACAAAGCTCTGGTAAGGAGAGGGGATTCACCTACCGTATAGACACTCCATGTCATTAATTTGCTGGTAGAAACTATATGGTGGTGTGTGAGACATTCTCTCCAAGGTCAAGTCAAAATCAAAGTCAAGATCTTGTCTGGCCTCAACAGGTGTCCCCAAGTTTGATTTTTATGCCCTTGACAAAACTTGATAGCAGAAAGTCTTTCTGGTATAAACACCAGTGAGAAATCATGCTTTTATGAAATTAACTTTTATGAAAGTTGCTCTTTAAAGGTCTGCTGTGTAGGATTTTGAGGATATCAATTAACAGAAATGCAGTATATATTCCTTAATATGCTTAAGGAATTCATAAGTATGTTTTTATTAGTGTATAATTGCCTGTAACTACGAATTATTGTGTTTTCATAAGTTTAGAATGAGCCTTCTGATGATATCTTCACCACTACAGATCCACCATGTTGTGCTGTTACAGTAGCCCAGAACGGAAGAAACTCTAGAGAGCACCTTCGGCATTTCATATTTTTACAAGTGGCAGCGTGAATCCGGAAAGAAGCACCACAAAGATGACAAAAGAGAAGAAAGGAAGATGAGGAAATGGAAAGAAGAGGAATCAGTGTTTGTTGGTGCTGGTTTACAAGTTTGAGAACTCAAACTTTGAAAAATGGTGGATCATTATTATTATTTAGTGCAGAAAATGCAAGAGAGTGTGTACTTATAAGTACCTTACCCTCATCATACGCTCTAAAGCATGCTTGGAAAGGTAAGGGTAAAGGAGGGGCATTCAGTGAATCCTACATAGTGGACCTTTAACTAAGAGCTCGATGCCACCCAGCTAAATGTGAGTGGTTTCTGTTTTGTGATAGCACTGCCGACCTCGATGTGAGAAATAGCCATTCCAACAGCTGTAAAAATTTGTACATTGATGAATGCTTAAATAACTAGTTCTGTGAATGTACTCTATTGCAGAGCCTTGTACATAATGAAGAATTGTCATGCCTGCTTTTTTTTTAATGCCAGCATCTTTGGTCTTTGCCTTTTAGATGCATTTCTTTAGTATTTGGAAAAGCTTTCCCTTCTACTCTTTAAAAGATTCCCTTTTATTGCATGATGATAATAAACCTTTTATATTTACAACCTTTTTCATTAAACATCTTATCAATGAATAGCACACAGTAATTTATTCTTGTCCTAATTCTTGTAGAATTTCTATATAATATCATTAGAATTTCATTATTTGCTAATCTGAAATCTTATGTTTACTGACTTACAGTATAGCATAACATTTTCCCTACTTACATGGAAAATCTTCACAGTAAAAAGAATTATCTTATGCCAAAATATGAACAAAAAAAAAATCTAATTGTCCTTGTTTTTTTCTAATAAAACTCATATGGCAGGAAATATGCAATGTTGCACAGAGATTACATAGCACAGTCTCTTGCCTCTTTGAATGTTTGACAGTTCCATCTTTCTTTTCTAAATCTTGAAAAATATTTTTCTGAAATATCAAATCTCTCTTCTACAAAGAAACGTTTCCATAAAGGGACAAAACTACGAATACTGTGGTTGTAGAGCTATATAAAATAAAATAAAAACAATGCAGAATATAGGTTTGTTTGTTTTTTTAAAAAGAGTAGAATAATGAAAGAAATATTAAAAAAGGATTAAATAAAATAGTGGAGAAAGTAGTATTTAAAAATACATAGAAATGATTTGACTACAAACTAAATGTACACAAAAATTAATGTATAATATGTGGAAAAAATAAATGTACATAACTTCCCTTTCATGTCATTTTATCCAATAGTTATCCAAAGCTAACTGGATAATTTGGTGTCTAAAGTTTGCCTCTTTAGCTTACACCGAATGCTACATTCACATTACCAGGCTGAAGAGACGTAAATCGTATTTTTTGCCTTAATGTGACACAAATCTGATCTTTTCAAATGAGATTTGAGTTACTTTCATATGTGGTCCTAAATCCAATACATATCTGGCTTGTGACACGAATAAGAACGCTGAGGTCGGAATTCATGTGGCTTTTTGCCTATATGCATGCGCTGAGCTAAGATCTAATCCGTAACAGCTATGATTAAAATACAATTTATTCTCTGCTATTTGTAACATTTATTCGCACTACAGCATTTGTCGTCAAGGTTGCGCAAATCGCCAGAACACTGGCAGGGCAACAACTGCAGCTGACCAACTGTTTGTACTCCAGAGTAAAATGTGATACATACATTAGTTACTAGTGTGTCCATTTTGTCAGTCTTAATACTGACATGAGTAGCAAAAATGTATCATTGTGTGCATGCGTGCCCTTGTGTGCAAGGTGCATTCACATTGCAGTTAAATACAGGTCACTTGTAATTATGAATGTGAACCATAAAGATAAGCAAATACGATCTGAACAAAAAAATCAGAATGAACATTGTTTGTAATGTGAACGTAGCCATATGAATACACTGAAGTGCATTTCAGCTCCAGGTTGTAACACTACAAACTATGGAGAGGTTCAAGAGGGGTGAATATTTACGCAGGCCACTTTAATAGCTGGATATATGAGAGGCATGCAAATACATTCTTTCAGCACATAGATTGATGTATATCAATGTATGGAATAATTATTGACATATATGGCGCATAATAATAAACACAAAGGCATATAGATCAATACAAATCACAAAAAAAGGTCATTTTAAAAAGCTCAATAGTTTTAGTGGCAAAAAAACATTACAATGGACAAAAGAAATGCAGTTGAGAGACACATATTCACAAGATTCACAAGAAATAAATGCTGACTAAAAGAATTTCCTTCCACATTTCAGGTTTCAGATCCATATAACTTTCAGCCCTGGATATGATACTGAAGTTGCTTATCAAGCACAAAGAAAGAAATGTTTTCTTTTTCAAAATATGTTCTGTTAGTTGTTAAGCTGTTCATTTGTTATAAGCTCAAGCACAAAAGGCCAGGTCAATAATTGATAACTGAAATTTATGATTTGCCCCGTTTGTCCAAGAACCTTTATTTGTATGTTGAACTTTACTCACATACATCCATGCTCTGAGGTCACTCACAGACCCGTCAGGGAATGAAGTAAAATTAGCATTATTGTCCTTTACAATGTTCAAACATTCTAATATTTGAATTTTTAAAATTATTATTATTATTGTTGTCTTTATTTTTCATTACCACTGAGTGTTGGACAAACTGCAAGTTTTAGGCTCCTGCTTGCACTTCTTAAAAAAAAAACAACTGTGATTTTCAAAACTGCTGAGCAATTTCACACATTTATTTCCACATGTAATGAAACTGTTGCACAAGGCTCTTTTTTATCTTTAACTGAGTGTTGTGATCAGCAGTACCACATATAATGTTACATACTTTACTGATCAAGAAAAACTCATTTTTAAATTTGTGATTTCACTTAAGGTCCCTGGAGCTTTGATTCATTTATATGTTTGATTAACATATGGTAAGATGACTATGTTTTTGGGTAGAAGAAGTGGCTTCGATCTAAGCAGGTGCCTGACACTTAGTTTGCTCAATATCCTGTGTGCCGCATTGTCGTTTTGTAATTTTAACATATTTTCTTCTCCTTTTAATCAGCAACACAGTTAAGAAATCCAGCTCAAACCAGTCTGAAAGGTGAATAAATAATGAATAATATACTTTAAGCAGAAAGTCTGAATAATAAGCTGTGAAAGTAAGGGAATATTGAACGAAATTACAGTAGAACTAAACTATAACTGAGTAACTATTCACTTAAATATGATATTAAATCACTTATATCATTAAGTGTCACTTAAATCTAAATGGCTAATGCTATAACCTATGATTTAAAAAACAAAATTCAACAAGCAAATCTATAATGGAATTCTGGTTCCTATTTTTAAACATATATTGTATATATATAATAAGAACTATTAATTAAATGAGCTAAATTAGGTATATATACATTATTGACACATTTATTCTGCCTTGTTTTCATTTGTTCATGATGACAAAATGTTCCCATAATACTATGAATTGCATGAAGGTTTTACAGGACATTACCTATAGTAACACCCAAGTCAATGGAAAAGGCCAACCAATGTAAAACTACAAACACACTCAAACAGTTACTGGAAAGGATGTGACACACTCGATTGCAGTTCTGTTCCAGTGTTGTTCATTTTTTGTAGATTGCACTGCAGAAAAAATTCAAAGAAAGTAGGCGTCTTGACTGTTTTTAGATATGAAAAATTTGGTGTGTGCATGAGTGTGGAGTAGAGCAATCTTTTTCTATTAGCTACTATATATTTCTCTAGATTGAGACTTGTGTTCTCTCAGTAGTTTGTGTCGGTGGTGCTCTTGGTGTTCATCGTCACACTGAGTCCTCGAGCCGGCTCTTCAGAAGCAAAGTTGAGTACGCTCTTCAGGGTCTTGGTCAAGCTCTCCTTAAAGCCACGGCCCAGGCAAACATAGAGCAGTGGGTTCAGGCAGCTGTTGAAGTAGGCCAAGCAGAGAGCTAATATTTGAGCCAGGTGAAGGTTTACCCTTGTCTCATCCACTGCCTTGTGAAAGATCAGAATAAGAGTGTCCAAGATATGCAAGGGAATCCAGCACAGGAAGAAGGTGATCACTACGGCTAGGATGACACGCAAGGTCCGTGCTGACCTCTCGCTTTGCCTCTGGGATGACCTATGGTGTGCCCTCTTGAACACTGTCCAGTGGCTGTAAGAGATTATTATGAAGGGCAGCAGAAAAGCAAGCAGGAAGCGTGTAACAACCATGGCCCAGGCATGCGTTTGGTTTGAGTAATGACCATGACACTCTGTCTTTGCTCCATATGTCACTTCTTTCATGTGGATGAACTGGGGAATGGTGCCAATGAATGCCAGCACCCAGGCACCCAGACAGACCCAGCGAGCTGAGTCTGGCCTCCTCCAGTTCTGGCACCAAGCAGGTCGAGTCACTAGGAGCCAGCGGTCCAGACTGATGACCGTTAATATCAGCACGCTGCTGTACATAACCATATACAGTAGGCCGTGCACTATTTTGCAGGCTATTGGACCAAAGGGCCAGTGCATATCTTGAGCCAGTGGTACCATGAGCAGGGGCAGGGATAAACAGCACAGCAGGTCAGTCAAGGCCAGGTTCAGAAACCACATGGCATTAACTGAACGGGGCATCCTGAATGCCGTCACCCAGGCGACCAGACCGTTGCCAGGGACACCCACCAAGAAGACAATCGCATAGCAGATCAGCGCAAACCAATGGCGCCAGATAATCACAACAGGAGTCTTGTTAAAGAGTGTACAGTTTTTTGAATTGGCACATGGGTCTGTTGTGTCGTTGAAATCAAATGTTCCGAAATCATCATCGTCACTGTAGTCACTCATTTTTACTGTGAGGAGAAGGGAAAGAGCAGGAAGGAGGCAAAATTAAGGAAATATTTCAAAACAATTTACAAAAATGACCAGAAAGAGGTATTTTGTGATTTTTTTTTCTTCAAAGTTTGGTGTAAGTGTCAGTCCTTTCTTCATCTTCTAAAGACTCTTAATTGAAATAGTTCTAAGGTAAGATTTTGAAGGTACAAATGCTTTTCACCATGGCGGAGCCCTCAAAGTCATCTTTTGTAGCTTTAGTTATAAGGTAAATGTGGTATACTTTTAAAACTTTTTTCAGGTACATAACTAGACTAGACTAGAAATAAAAACAGAAATATACTTGGAGACTACTATTTTAATATTTGGAGTAATGCATCATCCGCAAAAACATAAGAGGTAGAACATGATGTCTAGAATATAGAAGGTATAAAATACTGCCCCTTTCGCACATTTCCGTGTGCCCGTTATGCGGATATTCTATTAGCATAGATTGTGGATCGGCCAAAATAAATGACGATTTACCTCACCCATACCTCACCCATAAACAAAAAGCAAACAAATAAAAAAATGCACAGATAAATAAAATAAAATAGAAATTTTATTTTAGAACTCCATCCATACATTATCTGTTAAAGATCCCAGGGAAACTGGAGTCAATCCCAGCTGACTTCAGGTGAGAGCCGGGGTACACCCTGGGCAGGTCATCAATCTATCGCTGAGCTAACAACCATTTACACTCACATTCACACCTATGGGCAATTTAGAGTAGCCACGTGACCTAATCTGTATGTCTTTGGGCTGTGGGAGGAAACCAGAGCACCCTGATAATTTTCTTGTTCAATATCAAGACATTAAAGATGCATTTGGCAAAGGAACATTTAAACAAGCAAACAACCAAATAAATAATAAATAAATAAATTAATGAATCAATAAATAAATGGGTAGATGGATGGATGATCAAACAAACACAATAATAAACAGTATTCAAATTAATGTTAAAATTATTATTTTATATTATATTATATTATAGCATATTATCGTATATTATATTATAATTTGTTAAGCACATTCTTTTCCTTTTATGTTGCCTTTACTGCTCTTTATAGCTCTCCTGCTCTCTGGCTCACTTTTCTTATCCTACATGACAAATCTTGATGAAAACTAGTTTAACATAAAGTACTGTAGAACGTGCCAATGAATACTGTAGATAGCAACAATAACAACATGTATACTGTCCATAAAGTGTAATCAGTTACTCACATGTAGTTGAATCTCGGAATGATGAATTGTGAGGATCGTGAGGCTTTACCACGCTCAGGCTCCTGTGTGTGATCTGCTGTCAGTCTTGTGCAGTTTGTATATACTGAGCTGAAAAGGATGTGGCTTGTGAAAGCTATATATTTAACACTTTCCAACCTAAGCAGAGAGCTGCATATTATGAAGGCATATTTGAATCAGCAGTCCCAATGCTTTAGAAATATTTCAATCTAAATCAGTCTATATTTATTTTCTTTGAAAGAAACACAGTTTTCTACACATAAAAATCCATAGTAGAGGAAAGATTTTAAGATTGTATGTTTTCAGAGGAGAAAAACACTACAGATCTTTTATTTGTTAACAAGTTTCACAAGTGATTAGTTTAATGAGGACTGTAAATAAATTGATTTTCAAAAATCACAAAACAAAACACATTTAGATTTTCATTGGAAAAAGTCTCCTTTGGTACGTGGTTCAAAAAAGACATGCACAAAGGCTTTTGATATTTAAAAATGTTTAATCATTATGATTTCACTATTATTACTCTGTTCTTTCATAGAGGTGCTTACACAATTACATGTTAATATACAACATTGTCAGTCTGCATTCTAATAAAGACTGCTTATGTAAAAATGTAGACATAAGGTGTATATAGTCACATTGATCAAGTCAATTCCTTTACAACAGATTACAATATTAAAAATACTTTTGACTATATTTAGGATATTGTAAAGTATTGTAAAGTGCAAAATTTAATTCATAGTGAATAAAATGGTTACAATGGTCTAACTGTGGCTTCATTAAACAAAGAACAAGACTTTACTTGGAGAAACTTATTTAACATATATGACATATAAGCAGTCACGACAATTTAGCTCCCACTTCTCTGCTTGCATTAACGTAACATAAACCTGTTTTCTGGGCTTGTTTTTCACAGCTGCCAGTATTAATATCCTCTTAGTGGTAGCTTCTCATGGTGGCTTACACAACCTGTTTGCATCATAGCACACATTTCTCAATGCCCACTTTTAGCAGTTGGTGTACTGTTTTGTTTGGAAACTCTTTGGCTCAAACTCAGCTGACCATTGTGGCTACTTTATGTGTAAAGTATAAAACTAAACAGGGTGTGCGCTAGTGTTTTTATTACCCTTTTACCACAAAAACTTGGCAACAATTCTATCTCTTTTAATCCATTTATAGTGACATTTAATGTTGTGGAACATGACAAGTTAGTTATCATTTTTCAGTTACCTGTTATCATTTCCATTATAGCAGTTATGAACAGGCATTCTTTCACCAGCTATCCCCCCTCCAAAGTTATTAAGAAAAAAAAAAAAAACAGCTTGTCACATTACTGCGCAACAGGAAAGTACATAATCCTGAAGACTTACGATTGTGCGTTCATTACATTGACTGCAGTTTGTGGTTTGCCACATGATGATGACAAATTGTGAAGACAGAGTCACAAATTTGGTACTTGAGTAGACCAAATCAGAATTAGAATTTTGTTTTGATTGATAAATAAATAATGCATGAAACTGAAATTAAACATTACCAACATGATGATAAAATCATGTGACTATTTTCAGTTCCAGTTTGTTTACACGTCAATATCATGATTATTGTACCACAGTCCCATGGTTTCTCAAAAGCCAAAGCTTAGCTGCTGAATCCAATGCCAAAGTCAACTTTGTCATTTTGGGTACCACACAACAGAATTAAATAGTATGCCCAGTCAGTGCTGAGTTACAACTTTAAAACAAAAAAGACACATGAAAAAAATGTGCAAACACAATTTAATGCCCCCAAATACACACAGAGAACTATTGTATGTTAATGCAAATGTTTTAACATGTAGAAAATGATTCTGTAGCGTATATGTGCAAAGACATATACACATCTGGTGTATGAGCTGGTATATGTTATGAGTCTGTGTGTGGAAAATGCTGAGTTCAGCAGTGTCATAAGTTTGGGGAAGTAGCTGTTTTTTAATCTTCTGGTCTAAACCACAGGAATAAACCTCTAAATATATTTTACTTGTATGTTTATGTTTTTGGAAAGCATTTCACACAAGGCTACACCTCTAAGCAGACACACTATAAATTATAGACACAATATATTATTTGTAATATATTGTCCAATATATATTATTTATTATTTTTGTTAGCCATAGGTTTTGAACACACATCTTGGCAAGCACCTGGACATATCATCAATGATGTTACGTGAAGTACTCAGGTGTTTCAAAACCATACACCCTCGCTGAGGCAGCACCACCGGGGTTGATCAAAGCACGGTCAGTTAAAAAAAAAAAGCTCTGCTTGGCGATTTCACACACCCATGTATTATAAAGTCCTGTATTTGATCCTGATCCTCCATGGCCATGTGGTTTTCTCTGGGTTCTACACTTTCTTCCCAGACACATGTGATTAGCGATTGTTAATTGCCCCTGAGTGTGATGAGTGTGTGAATGTGTGTGCACGGTGACCTGTGACAAACTCGCATCTTATTCATGATGTATTCTTACCTCAAGCCCAGTGTTCCTGGGATTGACGCCTGTCCAGGATGAAGAGCTAAATATTCCACCAATGTTTGAGTTTTTAATCCTGTAAATATCCAACTTATATTTTTATTTATTCAGTTATTTCAGTGAAACTAGTAAGAAAGCTATGTTAACAGTGAGAAAAATGAAAATGAGGGATGTCGGGCTTCTGGAACAAACTCTAGATACTAACACTTTTTCAATTTGTTACAATTTGGCATATTAAAATTTGTGAAATGTATGTATAATTTCAAGAAACAGCCTTTTAAATGAGCTGAGACATGTTATTTATTCAAAAGAGTATTAACAGTCTGTATTTTGTATTATTGTTTTATTAACGTTTATGGTCTGGGGGGGGGGGGGGGGGGGGGGGGGGGGGGGGGGGGGGGGGGGGGGGGGGGGGGGGGGGGGGGGGGGGGGGGG
>JAQQZR010000037.1:3427245-3444152 GCA_030068235.1 Notoglanidium macrostoma | reverse complement strand
AAGGAAAAACTCCCTGAGATGGCAGAAGGAAGAAACCTTGAGAGGAACCAGACTCAAAAGGGATCCCATCCTCATTTCGGTCACACTGTATAGTTCAGTATAGAACTTCCTGGTTCTTCCTGGTTCTCTGGTTTTCTCACACCTCTCAAGGTGTCCCAGACACGAACTGATGTCCCAGCCACGGTGTGTTCCTGGGGTAAACTCCGGCTACATCGTGAATCTGACCGTAATGAAGCAGTTACTGAAAGAGAGAGAGACCAGCTCAGCCTCGTACCATCACCAGAGGGAGCCGGAGAGCACTTTCTTAATTATAATCAGTGGAAATTGGCTCCACTTAAAATTTAAGGAGAGCTCTCGGTTCTGTCTGTGCTCAGTCTTGAGTCAGGCTTGTTATATGATGGTGGGTTAAGGCTTTGCTTGTAATAGGCTCCTTGGTACATCTTGGTCATCTTTTTGGCTTCTCTAGCCAGCTCCTGAGCTTTCAAAAGCTCATTGTGAATTTGTCTTTGTTTTATTTTATTTATTTATGAAAAATTACTCAAGTTGACAAGTTGAACCAATCATGTAACACCATGTATAGTGCTGAGAACAGATAACATCAAACCGTGCTATGGACTGCACCACGGATAAGCGGAGGCGAGCCGCAGACCACGGTTTTCAAGAGCACTAGGGGTCGGTATTCTGAACTGTGTCCAGGCTCAAAACCAGTTTTTATATTTCACCAAATGTATGAAACTCTAAATCGCAAGTTGCTTAAGATTGTGGTTAAGTCTTCCTTAAGCCAGGAAACCACGTCTTAACCACTCTGACCTCTCCATCTACCAGCCAAACTCCAGCATGGCTTTTCTATTTAAGATTTTGGATAAATGTCGTTGCCTAGCAGCGTTATTCTTTTCTGCATACTAGTATCAAGCAAGATGCATTTCATTCTGGTTTTTGGAAGCAGAACTGAATCAGTGCTGTCTGGAAAAAAAAATTTTTTTCAGTGTTTTCTTCAGATTGTGGATATTTTTCTGTCTTGCTGCTCCAGAATTTGACATAAGAATTCAACATCATTGACCAAATTTTACTGGACATGCTTAAAAACACAGCTGGGTTAGACAGACAAGGTCGTGCCTGGTTTAGATCTCATTTGACAGAGCGTTTCCTGTTGTTAGCATGAATGGCATGCAGGTTAATAGGGTCCAATGAGGAGCAGGCCATTGCTCTCATCCAGCTTCTACTGAAGGCCATTTCCATCATCGTGCACTACTACAGCTTTTCCCTGATGAGGGTACCTTGATTTATACTGCCTTTGAGTTATCTTTGTAGAGCATATGAAATCTCTCCCTGTGCATGTGTGTATATAACCCATACAGAAAAATGAGAAACAGATCTGTGAAGCATCTCTTCACACGCATGCACTCCCGACGTGTCCTTGAGACGATGTGATGACATTTTCTGAGAAATGCTCAGCTGGATATAACTCTGAAGCACGGAAAAAAAAAGAGTCTCTTGAGCCGCCTGCACCTGGCAACCGAGAGCGAAGTGACAGTGACATCCCTGTGAATGCTAAATCAAAGACACGGCGCTTGGTTAGGCATGCTAATGCAAACTAGATGTAACCTCGCAGGCTTAGATGTTTTATTAATGCTGTGCTGGAGAGCAAGCAGTCTGTATATTATATACAGGATATATTTACATGTATTTTCCCAAACTATAGAATATACAGGCAAAGGGACATGTGATGCAAACGATGAGAATGCTCGATTGCATTCAGAGGAAGAGAATGTACTGTAAAATGCAAAAAGCTCCAGTGTTAGGCCTCAAATTATCATGCCATTAGCCAGATCTAGCCAGAATGGCTCTACCATTTGTTCTTTGTGTGATTTGTCCTTTTGAGTCAATTATGTTTGCTTAGTCTATTCACATCTTCCAAATTAAAATTGAAGGGAAATAAAGGAACGGAATCAAGCTTGTTCATGGTTTATACCTTGTATAATATTTCACATGGCTGCATTGCTCCTGATGACGTCTTGCACAGGTTTAAATAATTTAGCCTAAATGGAGGAAAAGTGGAAGTATTCGACATAGCAGTCCACTATACTATGTTTATATGAGTATAGAGTTCTTGACAGAAATCAATTCAATATCTGTTGTTTTTGGTTCCACCAAAGTTAAAACCCATTAATTAACTGTGAGATTTATTAAGAGACGGAGTGCCAGTCTCCCTGTGACATCTATACCAATCAGAGCTGGCTAAATGCTACCATTATTGGCAGTCCACTGACAATGACGAGGATTGTTTCTAAGCAAACTATATGTAAGATTAGCTGTATCTGCTAACTGTACTAACTGATTCATCAATTATAGTTATTACAGCCTTGATGATTCCTACTAATGCTGTTGATCAATCAAACGGATGTCTTATACAATTAAAGTGGATAAATAAATCTCCTACGACTAAAGCTCACTGATGAAGCTGACCAAAAACTTTGCCGGCAAAACGCTACAGTAGTTTTTCCTCCGTATTTGGCCCCTTATATGCCTCCAAATCTCAGTGAGTACGTCGACAGTGTGTCTGATCTGTGAAGACAGGAATATTTAAATACAAATATTACAACAAATGCTCAAATTGATGACCTTGAACTTGATCGCACTTGTGTTTACACTGAATTTGATCTTCTATTTGTTATATCCGTCTTGGAGCCGAAATAAAAAAGACAAATATATTATTTCATATAAAGAAAGATGTCTATGGATCCAGACTTTTGGGGAACCCTGTATATTGCCATTTTCAATGTGTATACATGAGATGAAAAGAAAATGTTTTTCTTGTAAGTGTGTATATGCAGAGCAGGGGTGTGTGTGTGTGTGTGTGTTTGGATCAAAGTGGCTGCAGGCAGGCTGGAGTGAGAGAGAGCTGCATGTGATTTTTCATTATTATTTTATAAATTCATAAAAGGCTCAGGGCCGCTTGGAGGTCAGCACTTAAGAGGAAGAAAGAACCATCTCTGCCTTTGCTTGACTTCTCCTGTGCGTTCTCTCTCTCTCTCGTTCCTGTACCCCCTTCTCCGGCTCTCCTTTTACAAGTAAACACTTTTAACTGACTCCATTCATATAAGAGCATTACTGTTGGCGGTGCATGACACCAACTGCCATTCTGCCAACTGTTTATTATGTGGATAGAGCAGCTGAACTCCACAGGCCTAGAGCAGCCTGTAATTTCAAATAAATGTATAATTTAATTTGATTTTATTAGTGTAAATAAAGAGCAGAGGTGTGCAGCTGACACAATTTTCTCTGCGTGTGTTGAACAATCGGACTTGAGTTGATGAACTGATGATTAGGGGTCCAAGCACTGAGAGTGCAGGAGCCCAATAATTTAGTCATTCATTCTTCTTCTGCAGTCCTGGTCAAGGTCATTGTGGATCCAAAGCCTATCCTGGGAACACTGGGGGTTGTGGTTTACATAATTACAAATGCCAGTGGATTATATGTTTGCACGGTGACACAGTTTCGATGAAACATGGCACCCTGGTTTAGTATCGTCAATTTCTTTTCGCTGATTTTTTGGTTATGATCTTTAAACCAACCGGCGCCACCGAATGGCTGAAGATGGACACACATTTCAGAGATTTGGAACAGTTCCTCACAGAATCATGATTGTAATTGTGTTCATGTCAAGTCCGATTCTTATTATTAACATCCACTGTATTGTAGTGGCCTTATTGGGCCACTTCTTCTAATTTCATCCAGGTTTCATTAAAAGTGACTGAGATGATTTTGATACTAGGACTCACAAATCTTATTCAAGTCCTTTTGATATTTGTGCAAATGAAGTTGGCAGTGAAGACGTTAAACAGGGAGCAAGGCTATGTTTCAGTAGTGCTTTGTTATATAACACCATACTTGGTAGTTACATATAAATCCATTGCCAAATTTGCATGATTTCTCCACTGGGGAGTTGAGATTTGTCCAAAAATGTTAACTTTAGTGTTCGGACTTTAGTGTTCATCAATGCTCGAAACAGGATATAAGGCCATGTCTCAGCAAAAACTGAGTATTGACAATTTGTATTGTTTGGTAATATGCCTTGATGAACATCTTTTTTTGTTCTTGGGTCACTTAATTTCCACATCATTTGCACCATTTATCACAATGCTTGGACCCCTTAATCACTGCTTTCAGCTATATATTTTTTAGTTTTTGCATATTTTGCTATAGAAGGCCAGTAAAGAACATAATACGTATTACATTCTGCATTCTATACAGCACTATGGATGTGCAGCTTTTCAAAAACTAGTGTACTTGGTACAAGTTTTCATTGATTTTGCTTCTTGAATACCAAATACAATCTGTCTTTTCAGGTCTCTGATTTGTTGTTGTTGTTGGGTGCTTTTTTTTTTTTTTTTTTACATCTTTTGTGATACACTGCTTTTTTTTTTTTTATTCCTACTTGCGATTTTCGACAGGTTTTCCTGTTAGACTGATAAAATGAACATACTTGGAATATTATTTCCGACATAATCAAATACATTTCTTGCATGTCTGCACACAAAGATTTGCTCAGTCGCTATCAGAATTGCTATCAGTCTGGAAAGGCCTCTGTGGAAATCGTACAACATTAAAGTGCAGCAGAGGGAACTTGATGAAGAACAAAACGCGAATGGTAGCAAAGGTGATCGCAACTGAGTGCCAAAAGACCAAGAACATTTTTTTTTTTTTTTTACAATAATCCGTGCTAAAGTTGTTAATATGTGCTGTATGGTTTGACTAGCATAGATGTTAATTTCCCTAAAGATAAGCAGGCACGGTTGCTGGTTTCATTGCAGAGGCATTTAAACAATGTAGCAAATGTGTGTCAGTGTTTCTTTATCAGGACACATCTAAGGGTCCAATTTCTCATGTCCGATCTGTCCTCGTAGTTCAATATAGAGGTGACAGGATAACCAAACGGGAAACCAGAGCACAGCAGAGACATGGAGGAAACTAACTGCAAGACAGTAGCACCAGATCTGTGTCCAAAATGGAGCTCTACTTCATGTTGGCTAGAAACTGCAAAGAGTATTGCATGTGTTCTGCATACACAAGCCACGGTGTTTGAACACCGACCCATTATGCGATTTTAGAAATGCTCACAATGTTCTACACTGTGCTTTTAGACATGATTATAAAATAGCAAAACTCCTTATCTTACTCGACTAACTTACGCTCTACTGTATGATGAATAGGATGTGGATTTGGGCATCTGGGGCCTCATTTCTAAACTCTCATGCATATTTAAATGTAGGGTGTCCCATTCCTTTTTGAGTGAGGTAGCACTGGCAATGGTGGAAAGAAAAGCAAAAATGAGGGATCTTGTGTTGTGTCAGAGGCAAAAGGACACAAATACATCCATTTTAGACTTGATAAATAAACCAAAAGATATAAAAATAGATTATATCTGAACTATGAATGACATTAAAGCTTGCTAAACATATATCGTTGTCAGCTATTCACAGTCGATGCATGACGTCCTCACATCGTCTCACAGTGTGAAGATCATACTCGTCTGGTGCGTAGATATGTAAATCGGTTAAAAGCGTTGTCGGTTAGGGGAAGTTAAGAACTGTTGCGGAGTACAGTACATGCCCTCACAATCCAACCCTTTTTCTGGTTGGTGTAGCAGTCTCTTACCTGGAGCCGTCTCCCAGATGTCACATCCAGACAATGCCAACACGCATTAATTACAGTCTGAATGAGTAACCGCATGCACGTCATTGTAGTGTCTCTACTCTGTTCTCAGTGGGTTTGGGAATAAAAATGTCACGTTCATTTATAGAATTGCATTGCTTTCGGTTGATGAAATTCTGACTAGCTTCCGTTATAGCAACATGAGTGCAGTCATTTGCTCTGATTACATTTGGGAAACTGGACATTGCTACAAATTGGGCTTTGATGTTGGCCTTCACTCAGCGTGTGAAGAAACGCTGATGTACCAACTTAGTTGTCAGTTTAATTACGCCAACCATTATGACTGACATGATAGAGCTTAAGGATGGCTGAGCTATTCCTGACCCATCCCAGAGTCAAAGTTAAGACCTGTAAGTGGACGACTGTTGCACATTGGTCTCAACTCAACACATAGTTACAAGAGAAAGAATATTGAATATTTAAATCGGCTCATTAACCTGCCATCATGGCAAAGAAATCTTTGAGGTGTCTAAACCCATTCTCGTTGTCTTTGAAAAATATGATTTTTCGAACCATTGCGAACCATTTAAAGCATGATTTTGTACTCTATTCATGTCAATATGTATCCTAGTTCTGCAAATGTGTGAAATGTCGGCATTTACAAACAATTTATACCAATACATAACGATGTATACCGATTTGTTTGGAAAGGGGATTAGACAACGTTTACACTGCAAAGAGTTAACTGGAGCAATAAATATCAATACATATAAACAGACTAATTAAGAAATCTACACAAATAAAATCATAATAATCTATGCTTTATTTAGGATACTGCGCTTTTATGATATTATGCTCCTCATGTCCAAGTAGAGTGTATGCAGTTATTACTGAGCGATATAATTCGCTATGAAGTGTAACGTATGAGAGTGGCGATCTACACACTTAGCTGTAATTCTCTACATATCCACAGGGTGTCACACAGACAGCTAATTCTTCTTGTTTCTAAATTGCTCCAAATGGCAACGTTTGCAAACACAGACGCGAAAATAAGTAAATGTGTGCACAATTTTCCTCCAAGTATTTCTTTACAAGTCCCGGTTTCTGTCCTCACATTTTAGACATATTTTTGTGCATATGCACTCTTTTTATAAATGAGGCCTAAGGTAATAAAACAAGGAACTAGGCAAATATGCAAAATGCAGTTTATAAAATACAAGACACTGGGAAAACGCCAGACAAACAGAAGTGTGTATCTAGACAGGTTAATCAGATAAAGCAAGATTCAGGGAAGAACCTGAAAAAGCAAGAAACAGGAAGTATACATGACGTCATTGTCTAATTAATTACTCTTGCATTATACTGCATATACAAGTGACAACATCATATAGTGATCTATATTTTAGAAATGTACGGATATAAATCCAAGTAGTAAAGGAAAAGAAATGTTCGAGTTAGTCTTCGTTTACCTTTAAGATTAAATCTCACCTCAAGCTGATTTTACACCGTGCCATTCCAGCGGTCTGTTAAGATTGCGTGTGATAACATGTTCTTCACGTCAGATTAAACGATGGATAGCTACTACGCTCTGCCATATTGAGTTGCACAAAGACTCGGCACAGGTTTGTAGCTCTTCAACTGGAAAGCATAAAAATAGTTTCATGTTATTTTAACTGTAAATAAACTCTGAGAACACAGCATTTCTGTGCTAATTAGCCAGCTCCACACCTGGGAGCTGTAATTCATCCTCTATTTCTTTGCACGTCATGCAGCTTTATCTCCTGTCATAATATAACTGTGATGAGACATTCTGTCAGCTGCTGCAAATTCGAACTGCTTTCTTTCAAATCCCATATGATTTGTTTACATTTCGGAGTTGCCACTATCATGTTTGCAGCTGTCCCGCGAGTTCTGTGTAATCGTATGCCGTCCTCCTATTGGTAGACTTTAGTCGAGCGTCGACTAAACTCACAGTCTGAGATATAAGTACAATTTTCTGACACTGCCAGAACTTCGTTGTCGTCTGTCTTTGGATGCAGCTGCACTAAATCACTCACCAGTGACTCTAAGAAAGCTCTAAGACCACCAGTCTCAACTCATGACCAAAGATTATACTTTACTTTGCGGTGTCAATTTTGTCAAAGAAACTTTCAGTTAGCGACTAAAAAAACACTACATTTCAAATTCTTGTCAAAATTAACACTGTTGATGACGTGTGATTGTGCCTGATACAGAAAAAGCAGGCTGAATATCGTACAGTGTAAAGCCGGCTTCAGAGAACCCTATTTTCAGTGATACTGAGCCTCTGACTCTGTTTTTATCTCCGAATATCAGGGCAGTGCAGCAATAATGCTGGTGTCACCTATTGTTCCTTTGAATAAATGGAGCAGGAAAACATGGGCTCTGTCCAATAAAGCCTTGTCTGAAGGAATATAACATTTTTCAGATTCCAAAGGAAATCTGCCTCGAGAGCATGTGTTGTGTTGTGATGTTTGTTGGCTTCGGGTTGCACAAGCTGTAATGTTTTGATAGTCAGGGCTCACCTGAAGGTGAATGTCTCGTGTAGGAAAAGCGTCCAAATTTCTTTTTAGCTGTTAGAAAAAATGTACACTACAAAATGTAGAGTTACAACCTTCATGTTGTCTCAGGGACGTTTTGCTTCCCACTGTCGCACTCGTCACAGTCTCAGTGTTGAGTCATGTGTGCGTTCATCCAGGTGTAATGATTGCTGAATTATTCTGCATCTCTAAAGATGTTCACTCAAACCCAGTTTTAGATCACGGCAGGAGTCAGAAGCGCCTGTACCGACAGAGAACGAATTACATTCATCTGATTAAAAGCAGTAATTTCAGTGGTAAACATAATAATCTAAATTGTAGTGTAATAAATGTAACCGCAGGTTTCTCCCATCAGTTTTGTATTCAATCAGACTGTTAAATTGTCTGGAAAGTGGAATACTGAAAAGTGAGTGAGTGTTACACATAAACACACAGTGCACCCAAGAGGGTATCACTTTGACAGGGGTAACAAGTAACAGATGAGATTCAAAATACTCCTGACAGCAATTACAGGAAACCTCTAACCATATGAGGAAAATGGGGAACAAACCGGAACACTGAGTTAGCGTTGTCAAGTTGGCATGATGAGAATGTGGATGAACGTATTTTGATTCGTTTGTGCGTCGTATGTGCAGCTCTGTGCAAGCAAAATACAAACAGTTTAAGAGAAATGAACCGTTAAGCATTTTAGCGACGTGACATCAATCTGCACCCCATTAATGCACAAATAACTCCAAGCATGTCTGATTTGTTTGTGCACACAAAATAAACATATGTGCTTCATTATTTCTTAAGTAATGTCAAGGTTAGGGTTAGTCATTTAACAGTTAACGATTCATCAAATGAAGCTTTAATAAAGCTACCCCTGCTTTTACATCCGTTTACATTCCTGACACTCATCACATGGGGTGCCAACTTCACGGAAGTCACAGAGTTGGGCTGACGAGCAGAAACCGAAGTGAAACAAGAGCTTATTTATTGTTATGAATTTCTCCTTCACTCTGTTCAAAGAGTTTGATCAGATGATAATGTACAAGCTGAGATGCGTGCTGTATATTCCCCTTGAAACCTTGTTGATAGAAATGCAGTCCATTTAATTGTTTTGCAGCGTTTCAATTATTTTAATTTCTCTCTTAGATGTAATTCGATTTTCACATTCTGATGCCCACACAGGACAGATTGCTGTGTGCGTTGCTGCACTACTAAAATGGATTAACGTGATTGCAGACTTGCAGCTCCATAATCAAGTCTACAGCCAACTCGACAAAGTCTGCCTCAATTAAACAATCAATGGCCTGTCTGCCTGCAGAGGAACGGCTTTATATATCACTTTCACTGACACACACACACCAATACATGCGCACACAGACCTGGTTGGGCAATTAAAGTATCTCTGAATTGCCAAGATCCAAATTGAATACAGGTGAGCCCTTAGCATCCACTTTCAAGTAAACCTCTCTTTGAAGCACTAGCTGTCAGTCCAAATGGCTTATTCTGACTAGCCTGAGTATATTCATGGATCTCCTGAAAACCAGGCAGTCTAACATTCAGGGAGATGCAGGACAGTAATGTCAAATGTCTTTCAGTGATAACATTCTCATTCAGTTGCCTCCTGGTTATATGGGACAGTTTACTTGCTGCTTTTCCTTAAAGGGTTCTTCATCAAAGTGTACTGCTTAAACCCAGTCCAAGCACTAGGAGCCGGGGTGGATGTGGAGCAATGAGGCAGAAGTTTTTCTAGGCTTTCTGTAATTTAAACTTGCTCAAACACACCCACCAAAGTTAGGAAACTAAATAATGGTAGAGCAAGCATGACACTGAGTACTCTCTCTCCTGGTTAACTCAACTTTTTTCCTAAACTGTTTTGATTAACTGGACGCTCCATAATGTCTCTATTACTCGCAACATCACCTATATTCATTCCACTCAAGCATGAGGCAGATTAGCAAACTCGCAATGCGGCTGGAGGCAATTTGATATTTTCTGCTTTTTAACTTTTTTATTTTTGCCACAGATGGTGGAATGATTTCTTTTTTTGATAAGCCTGCAGCCAGGATTGTAGGGAAATTGTACAAAGCAATACTGAGGATTCCGACGTTCTCCACAGAGCATTGGCAGGCGTACTAAACATTTTCTCTTTAAGAAATTATTGAGATAAGCGAAGCTGTGGGTCTGTTTCTCATGATGAAACTGCTTTTTGTGTGAAAGGAGATCAGAGCTCTTGAACTGTATCTGTATCACTGCTGAGTGAATAATAATAATAATAATAATAATAATAATAATAATAATAATAAAATGCAACAGATGATAACTGTGTATCATTGCCAAGTTAATAATAATAATAATAATAATAATAATAGTAATAATAATAATAAAATGCAACAGATGATAACTGTGTATTACTGCCAAGTTAATAATAATAATAATAATAATAATAATAATAATTATAAAAATAATAATAATAATAATAAAATGCAACAGATGATAACTGTGTATCACTGCCAAGTTAATAATAATAATAATAATAATAATAATAATAATAATAATAATAATAAAATGCAACAGATGATAACTAGAGATGCATTTCCGCCAGAAAATGCGGGGGCGATTGCCCCACAGTGCAAAAAAAGACGAGTGCTACTCATGACAGATGGATGTGTGTGGGGTGAGTTGGTTTGAGTTATAAAATGAGTTTGGTGGCTCTCTGATGAAGCGTGTCTGAGCAAGAAGACTTTGATTCTAAAACTCCATTAATTTCTATGGGACCAAAAATGCAATGCCACCAATGGGAGAAAAAATGCCAGAAAAAGACTAGTGCAGGTCAGATGACTTCATGTGTGTGTTGGATGAGTTGTCCTGAGGTAGGTAGGTTAAGTTTGGTCAGACTTTGATCACAAAATTCAATTTATTTGAATGGGGCCAAAAATGCATTCCGAAACTTCATTTCAATGGGGAAAAATGAGAGGAAGACGAGAGAACGAGTGAATCTTTCCAAAAGCTGTACACAAGCACACTATTCGGGCACAGGAAGGATGAGTTGGAGTTGGTTTGGGATCGATATCTCAAAAACTGCATAAGAAGAAATAAGTGGCCTGACTGATAATAGTGTGGTTGCTTGTACAATCACACTCATTATTTTAACTTTAACATAAAGTTAATTTAACACTGAGCATTATTGATATATTTCTAATATTAGTGAGTTTAAGACTATGAAATTGAGCTCGATCAAGACATTGCCATTAGATGAGAACTTTCAACACCATTTGTTTAATGTGTTTCCTTCCTTCTTTCTTTACACATGGCTCACATTACTCTCTCGCTCTCTCTCTCTTTTTTCTCTCTCTCCCTCACTCTATCTCACTCGCTCGCTCACTTGCTCTCTCTCTCTCTCGCTCTCTCTCTCTCTCTCTCTCTCACTCTATCTCACTCGCTCGCTCACTTGCTCTCGCTCTCTCTCTTTCTCTTTCTCTCTCTCTCTTGCTCTCTCTCTCTCTCACTATCTCTCTTGCTCACTCGCTCACTCACTTGCTCTCTCTCTCTCTCTCGCTCTCTCTCTCTCTCTCTCTCACTCTATCTCACTCGCTCGCTCACTTGCTCTCTCTCTCTTTTTCTCTCTCTCTTTCTCTTTCTCTCTCTCTCTTGCTCTCTCTCTTGCTCACTCGCTCGCTCACTTGCTCTCTCTCTCTCTCGCTCTCTCTCTCTCTCTCTTGCTCTCTCTCTCTCGCTCAGTGTGTATTGAGATGCTGTGGTCAGACTGTAAAGTGCTGGAGGCTGTAAAAGGAAGGAGAAGGTCAAGGCGGGGGTCCATGCGGGGATCACGGCTGAAGCTCTCTTGCTCCTTCTGGTTTGTGCTCTTGTTCGGAGCTGGAGGTTTGATACTCTTCATCCACCTAGAGGACCTGTCAGACATGGTGCAGCAGCAGGGACCAGGTCAGTCACTGTGATCTAACACCACTCACATGCTTTTCAACTGACTCAGGAGACACACACACACACACACACACACATATATAGTGTGACAACCTGACCAGTAACAAGGCAAAACATGGATCCACAAAATACTCAGTGGAGTTAAAAAGGACCAATAATTGAATCAAAATCAATCTGATGCAGATATTCAGTGAGAGAGATGCAGCGCGTGGTCTGGATGAGCTGCATGTCTCCCCTCCTGTTGTCCTATTTTCTTTATATAATTTTCTTCGTCCGTAGCGTCTGGTCAAACTCATTTCTCCAGCATGTGTTTTGCTGTTGGTTCTGAAGTTAACAACACTGTGATTTATCTGGATTCTCAGTCAGTGAGTGGTAAGTTGCTTTAATTAATGAAAGATCTGAAAATAAATGGAAGATGTGATAGTGAGTGATGGGGTAATGGGACTGCGGTGCGTCTCCACTCGGGAATGATGGGAAATCCAGTCAGATGGTTCTCCGAGTGATGGGATGCCAGTCCAACGCTGTCACTCATCTTCATCTTAGGTTTCTGTTAGTTCCTTTGCTGGAAGTCTGCAGAATGAACACACATCACATATTTCAAGCGCTCGCTTGATCTCACTGTCACAATTAGCGTCTCCCTGCAGATGGAAAACAGACAAAGAGATGCAGAATGAATGTGATGGTGTTATATGTGTGGCGGCCAGGAAAACCCTTCACCTGGTGAAATTTTGTCAGTTTCTACTATCATTCTGAAGTCAGTACATGTTTGTCTTTTGCATCTATCGCCAGTGTCTAGAAACATCACAGACATTTTGACAGCAGGCGTTGACTTAAAAAAGTGAATTGATTAGACGTTTGTTGACATATCTATGCAACAACTTGATCAAAGCGACCCATTCACTGTGTGCGATAATCCCATCGTAGTTAGCAAGATTTTAGACACCTGACTGTTTTTACTGCTGCGTTTGTTAAACTGGCTCATTACACAACATAATCTTTGCAGAAAGCATAAAACTAAAGTAAATAAAATTTCCTGTAATATTTTGCTGAAATATATTTCTTATAGCTGAGGTGTCCAAGTACGTTCTGAACAGAAAAAACTGGTCCAAAACGAGATTTTTGATCTTTTTGCTGGAATTCAGCCACTGCAAAATGTAACGTGTTTTCCTAGACTGCATCACGTGGAAGGCGTCTGTTCTCTAAGGCAGGCAGACGAGAAACCGAGTGAGACGAAGTGAAAGAGGATGCAACACATGCAAATCCCATTTGTCAGTGCGGCGGGGAGAAAAGCCGACTCCCTTAATCCCTAACACACCATCACACGGCAAAGCCTGAGGAAATTAATGGGATGCTCTAATTCTATGTGTGTGCATTAGCTTAATTATCCAGAACACATTCAGATTGTGGCTGTTTACTCATGTGGAGTGTGTGTGTGTGTGTGCGCGCGCGCGCGCGCGTGTGTGTGTGTGTGTGTGTGTGTGTGTGCAATATAAAGAACTGGACTCAGCAGATGGATGGGATGGCTTTGTTTTTTATTTTATTTATTATTGTTTTCTTTTGTCTTTAAACCAGACTCCATCATTGTCCTTTATTTGTTATTTGGAAAAATGAATGGCATCCTGAGGGAAAGACTACTGCGAGTCTCACAGTAAGATAAGAAAAGAGATTACAGTGAAACATTTAGGAAAATATTTCACCACGATAAGTAGCATCAATAGAGGAAGAATAATCCAATTGGCTTCGTCTGTCTAACCACTTCCAAGGCTTCTGAGTTTTAACCATATGAAAGGGTTCTGATGAAATATTACTAATTTCAAGGCAATGAAATGTTGAATGATGGCACAAGGCTCCATTTTGTTTCCAGTGTACATATGTCAAAGTGTCCCAGCTTTGTGGGAAGGTTTCCTGCAGCCTGAAACTCCTCCTCCAAGACAAAGTGACACTCAATTGAGGACAATAGACTGAAGGAGTGGATGAATCCTGCCTCTCAGGCCAAGGTGTGTGGGTCAGGTCTCATCTGGAGGACCAAAAAATGAAGCCATAACGAGCTGTCAACTGGTGAAATGTTCTTCTGCTGACAGGAGGATGAGGAGCCGCAGCGCTGTAGTGACTCACTGATGCTCAACTGATAAATGATAAATTAAGGTGACGTGTATGGGGGGAGTGTGTAATAGGTGTTTCTGGAGACATATACACACACACACACCTAGAGGGAGACAATCTAACCTGAATCAAGGCCTTATGGCTGAACACGGAATCACAAAATGTTTACTGGCATTCAAAAGAAAGTGGTTTGAATGATGACTCATCGGATAAACTCGTGACTGTTAAAGCATTAAATACTTAAAGGGAGAATCAAAAAATAAAGGTAAGATTAAGATTTAACAGCTTTAATAGAAGTTGACGCAATAGCAAGATCACGCATTTGTTGTATCGCTCAACCAGCTTCTGTATTCTTGCATATAAGAGGTTTTCTGCTGTTCCCGAAGCCAGGTGAGCCGAGCTTCCAGATCCGGGCTGTAGGGAGGATGTGGGAATATCCGAACCCCAGCTGTTGCACTGTCTCTACTGTCACTGCTGCTGTATGAGGACATGCATTGTCATGGTGCAGAAGACTGTGGTCTTGCAGGTTCATTTTACAGTAATGCTCAGTAATGTGCACTGTTCACCGATTGTCCATGTTTTTGGAAATGTGCCAGAATAGGCACCTTCATGTCCCAAAAGAACGTTAGGGATTGGGTTAACTGAGTGCACTAGGGCACATTGTTCTTCGATGGAGCAATCTCGCAACAGAGCGTCCATGTTTCTGCCCTGATGGCCGTCACTCGACTAAATGCCGAGTGCTGCACTGTACGTGGTCGAGCTATCCAACAGGCAATGTGCGAATAAATATGTTTCGCTAGCTTCTCTTTGTTCCAGTTATCGCATAATTTAAAAATAGCCTTTAGTTTATGATTCCCCCTCGTACTAACTGCTTAATATTGTAGAGTCTGCGATATTATTATTACTATTTTTAAGGAATACAACAGGACATAGATATAGAAAAATTCTAGACATCACAACATGTTAGCACCCCAAAGCTGATAATTGATGAAAGTCCGAAAGTGTTGTAGTCCTTTTATACTACAGCAGTTAGCAAAGGTTTATAATTTTTAATTTGGTAATTAACAACACGACCACACTTATCTGTTTACCGTTGAACATTTAAAGGTCCACTATGTAGGATTTAAGAGGATCTGTTGGCGGAAATGGAATATAGTATTCATAAGTATGTTTTGAATACTAACCTGTAACAAATTACCTGCACCTATAATTAATTATTGTATTTTCGTAAGCCGAGAATGAGCCCTTTATATCTCCATAGGTCAACTTCCACGGATGTAACGCTTTGTAGACCACTGAGCCTTCCGTGTTTCCTTCTTTTACAAGTGGCAGCATGGATCCAGAAGGAAGCACCAAAAGGATGGCAAGAAAGAATCCGTGTTTGCTGGGGCTGGATAACAAGCTTAAGAGCCAAATTTTGAAAAATGGAGGATCATAATTACTATTTATCATGAACAAAGCAAGTGAGTGTGAATGTAAGTACTTGAGAGTGCGCTACAGGCACCTGACGGCCACCGTACGCTCTAATACTTGGAAAGGGAGGGGTAAGATAGGGGCATTCAAGGGGCTGAATCCTACATAGTGGACCTTTAATGATATACAGAAACTAATTAGTTCCTGTTATTATGCAAGTTATAACAGCTATAAAGTCATTTCCTCACCAGTTTCACTTTTTCCTTCCTCAGTTTAATAAAACGAAACAAAACCACAAAAAAACACAACACTAGAAAACACAAACTCTATCCTGAAGATTCTTCCACTGCAGAAAACTGTGCATGTGTGTGTGTGTGTGTGTGTGTGTGTGATTATTATTATTTTTTTAATTCCATGGCTGAGGCTTTCCCCCACGGCCATGTGTTATGAAACTAATATTTGCACATTAGTTTAGATGATCTTAGGTTCTTAGGTTTTATGACGTTAGCGAGCCGTGATGAACTGCATTATTGTGCATTCAGGATTCAGAGTCGTGCCCAGAAATGAGCCCAGGAAAGGAGAAAAAAAAAAAAAACGAGCAGCACTAAATGCTTACTAAAACTTCAGGAGTTTGCCTGACAAATCCATCTTCACTAAACATGTCATGTTTCAGAGATGCAGGCTGCTCAGTGTCTTTTCTGAGGCTGTTTAGGCCTGTTTCACTCTTCTCGGTATTCATGCTCAATCCCTTCATCTGTCCAGTGAAATCTGTCTTCTGAGATCTCATTCTAACAACAAAACCTCACAGAATTGATGAGAGCCTCCTCGGGTCTTCTGCAAGACGTCTAGAACTCAGGAATAAAATGAATGATGGAGTGCAGAAACACAGCTGTGTGTGTGTGTGTGTGTGTGTCTCTCCACCATATACACTACAGGTCAAAAGTTTGGGCCCACCCTCGGATTAGAGAAAACGATACACTGCTTTGCTTTGTCAAACTTTTATTCCAAGAAAATATAAGAAATACTTAAAACAAATGTAACTCACTGGTTTTCAATATTTTATAGCTTGTAGTAACACAATTTAGCCACAAAAGCTGAAACCATTGGTTTTGAAGAAGACATATCAGGTCTGTGTTTAGAGCATTGACATTCACTTTGTGTTGGAATTCTAGTTACTAATGTCAGAACCTGATTGGCTCTTGGCCGAACGATGGCGACCGGTTTGCCTCGTCCCAGACCAGTTTGTGA
>JAQQZR010000037.1:3397786-3413646 GCA_030068235.1 Notoglanidium macrostoma | reverse complement strand
GTGTGTGTGTGTGTGTGTGTGTGTGTGTGTGTGTGTGTGTGTGTGTGTGTGTGTGTGTGTGTGTGTGTGTTCCCTGGCAAGATCAGTCATAAACCCTTTCTGCCCTCATTTTCATATGAATTCGAAATACATCTCAAACTTTCATTAGTTAATTATTTCAAATGAATATTGAAATTCAAGTATGTGCTCAGTGTTGCACATCCGTGGCTTATCAGTGCTGGAGTTTGTCCACCATCTGGAATCTTCTCTCAACAGTTTTATAGTGGCTCATATAAATTGCATCTCAGTGAGAATAAACTTATTGGTGCATTTCTTCAGCCAACTGAATCTTCAGTCACTTTGAAGATATATTCTGCCCGCAACTACTTTTGTTGAGTATTCAGATTTGAATGCATGTACACAATTAGCTGACTATAGACTAAATCCAGCGGTCCACTTTTTACTTTTCAGTGTCACGTCAGGAAGGTAGCGCTGCATCGTCATTCTGTCATGGCCGTGACTACGTGTAATACGCCACATAGCAACCACATGCAGGCATCGATATTGACAAGACAAAAGACGGGGTTTTTTTGTGAAACTCTGAGACCCAGATCCTTAATAACACCTAATATTTTGCGGACAAAACCAGATAAATAGTGTGGTAACTTGAGTAACTTAGAGATTAGATGAACAGGATGAGATAAATGCTTTTAAAGATAAAAAGGCATCAATATTTTTGGCCTACACAACAGATTATTTGCTGTTAACAGTCTTAAAGTGTATTATTTTGGATTTCTGTAGAGCCAAGTGCAACAGCACCAGCAATAGTCTTAAGAAATACACAGAACGGTATGATCAAGTGAGGCTGGGGCTGTTTGTTTTCTAGCCCAGACTGTAGACTCATGCAGCCTATCAGTGACAGTCGTGCCAGGTGATTACACGGAGTGACACACACCTAGATTTTTTCAGCCTGCTTCACTGAATCATTTGTAATATTGAATATGAAGAAGATGGAGATAAAGATATTTACTCTATCATTCTTTGTTTCCCCAAAGACACATTTGGAGGAGAAACCAAAAAGTGGATGGACATAGCAGATACACATTGTTTGAAACTCCATACTGGTGTGCTAAACACTGCATACTGGCCTGGTATACACTGTAGGGTACTAACCCTGACCCTGCATTTCAGACACAGCCCGTGTCTAAGCAAAGTACGAACTACTCAAAAGTACACTGTACTACACAACTAAACTGTAAATGTAATGCTTTACCATGTGTAAAAATGGTGTGGTGTAAAAATGGCTGTCTGTAGTCATTTCGTGTTTAAACCATAATAAATCTGACAGCAGAAGGCATCTGACCTCCGTGTCAGCGTGCCGCCAGAATTCTCCAAGCTCCGAGTCACACAATCCAACCATAAATAAATGGAAATCTGTCTGTGAACTCAGGGTTTCAGCAGAGGGAGATGTAGGGGTCACTTCTTTAAATGACTTAGAAAACAGTGAGAGCAGGATAATATGTTGCCAGAGGGATCACTTAATGTCTGAGCTAAAATGATTGTCTCATTAGATCGGAATGAATGTCTGTGCTCGGACGTCGTGCCCTGATCTTCTACGCTCAATTGCTGGACATCAGGAAAACAAGAACCTGATGAAAATAAAAAAGAGAGGCATTTGTGTCCATTCGTTCTTTCCCTTGGGCCAAAACAAAAAACTTTCCTAATCTAACGTGCTCCTGAAATACGACTCTTCTTTTGTTTTCTTCACACAGTCTGCAACATTCATGCAAATTCACCTGAGAGTTGTTTTTCTTCCTTTTTAGGGTTGCAGAATACGGTCTCTCCAATTCACCAGTTTATTTACATTTTAATGAGCATCGTATTAGATGGAGGTGTTCAATAAGTGTTCCGTATCTTGACCAGATATAGTCATCAGTGTGTCTGATTTGTTCCCTTTTCCATGGTTTGTATTAAAAATGACAGGCTGTGTGTTTGGGTAATTGGGAAAATGTTCTTCATGGCAGCTCAGAGAGGCCTTTTAGTCACAAACTGCAATTTTCCATTTAGGAAAGCAGATAACAGAGTCTGTGCAAAACGCACACCTCCCATTACGATCAGGTAGCTGCTGCCATTAAGAGACGTGACATGTTGTCATACGTACCTTATTATTCCCAGAGAAACTCAGCACTGCTATTCTGAGCACTGGCCAGATAATAAGCTGCAGTGTGACACTGACGTGAAGCAGGAAGAGTTATGAGTGATGTCGTTTATTCAGGAAATAAAACGCTATGGAACCGTTCACACATTTGAAAGCTTGTAATGACAATCCACATGGGGATTTTTCCTACCTCTAAATATATGAATGCACGTTATATGGTCCGAATCTTAACTGCAAAGCATTAAGCATGATTTCATTTATCCAATCATTTCCTTTATTAAGTCATTTATTTTTATTTGTTTATTTTGCGCAGTCATAGTTCCTGCTATTATTAGCTGATTGCAAACAACCTTAATTTTCTGATCTTTAGTGATGGCTGGTCATGATATTGAATAGGAAGGCTGAAAACATTCCACTACCTATCAGTGACTTGACTTTAAACCATTCCGGTTGAGCCTTACCCTGGATTAACCCGGGATATTTCATGTAAGCGACGTGTCAAGTTTCAGTCCATTCACCAGGCATGTTTCAGCTGGATTTCCCTACAACATAGTGGCAGCAGAAAGAAATCATTTACTGTAGATTTTAATCTGTTTTAGGCAACTCCGGCATTTGGTAGTTATGAGTAAGTAAACTTACATTTTGGGCTGTTTGTTTGAAATCAAAAAACTGTTTAATATTAACTAGGGCTGTCGACCAATTAAAAAATTTATCTAATTAATAACACTGAATTAGTCTAAATTAATCACATACATCACATTTTTGCTGTGAACGTATTTAAAAATATTTCAATTCAACTGAATTTTGGCAGATGAGTGAATCAGCGAATAATCAACATTTTGGACTTTAAAGTTCAGTGTCTCTTGATTGGTTTGTGTCTGAACGCCTGGTTGAATGCGGCTTGACAGTGCTGGCTGTGGCTGTGCTAGCTTGGACCTCTGGGTTAGCTCTTAAATGATTTGCGTTGAGGCGATATTTCAGACGTAGTGTACTCCGATGGTACGAAAACTCCTTATTGAAGAAATTGCAGACAGCGATGCATTTTTTAAATGTAAGTAAATGTTCCATTCATTGGGCCAAGCAGCGTGTCCTTGTTTGCCTCAGTCATTTTACAAAGCCGCTGTGGCCAGAACAGCACTGGGCCAAAGGGCAAAACGGAATGCAATTAATCGGAGTTAAATTTTTTTTAACTCATGTGTTTTCTGAAATTAAATGATTTTGACAGTCCTTACGTTATCACAATCATTTGCCAATAGAACAGAACTATGTCAAGGTGAAATGAGTAAAAATGTCTAGAAATAGGCTTAATAATTGTATATTTTTATTATAATTTTACAATAAGACATACTTGATAAACCTGACAATATGCAATTTTTTTCTTTTGCAGTGTATCTCCCAGCTATAATTATTAGCTGTAATAAGTGGGACTGTGAAAAAAGAGGATATTTGTGTTTCTTTTGCTGCTCCATGTTGGTGTAAAATGAGAATCATACCGTACAAACACTTTGTTATGCAGCTGCAGGTTTCACAATCATGACATATTTGTAGATTAGGATTTTAAATAAAGTTCGCAGTGTATAGAAAGTGTATTCTTCAGATTTCACTGAGTTTATAACCCTAGGGTTTCTGCTCTACTTACGTGTACAATAAAAATAGGTAGACTCAGTGTCTAAGTAAGTAAAAAAGTAGACTCCGAGTGTAAAACTCACACAGATGCTGGAATTTCGCTAATTCGCTTCAGCATTAAAAAAAATGCTTTTTTAAATTAGAATTAAATGAGGAGTTGATGCGATACATGACTTGACACTACACACGATTGACGCCAAATGCCAGGCACGAATAGCACAGGATCTCAACATAGGAATAAAATGATGATGTCTACACACAACAACACACCCGTTGAAAGACAGATGCTATTTTCTACTTAATCCTGCAGAGTCTTGTCTTGCTTGGGGCGAAATTTGCCGATTATATCTAGTTTCTCTAAATTCGGTTCGAAAATCCTGAGATTGAGAAAGTTATCCACTGTTTATTATATTTCCTACAAACAAGCATTCTACGTGAATACTGTTGAAGTGTTATGAATATGTGTGTTATGGATTTAACCAGCATTTCAGTCTACATTAGCTCATTAAGACACACTTCCTGTTGCATCTGTTTTACAGGCTCTTTTTTACATGCTTTCTAACTGAAGCGCAAGCACCATTAAAGATGGACTGATGTCCCACATGTCCACTTTCGGTTCACTGTTATCTTTTTTTATTAAAAGTAGCAACATCAGGGTATTTTTTAAAGAAGTGGTTCGAAAGTGACTTTTTTTTTTAACGTACTGTAGAAAACTGCGAAATTAGCATATTGGACACACCTTGTTTTTGTTTTGAAAGCAAGTGACGGCTACCTGCTAGAGTAGTGGATAAAGAAGAGTCATACAATAAAAAGATTACAGGAAAACATGAATATTGTTAGGAAATAAAGTAAGACGTTTTAACTGAAGCAAAGTACAGGTGCCATGGTTTAGAGATAAGTTCAGCTGAAGTTCAGCCAAAATAAAAGAAGTGCATAAGGAGAGTTGCGGAAACCACAAACAGCTTAGTTGGAAAAGAAGTGCACAAGGGGCGGTGTGAAACCACAAAGCTGGGGTGAAAGATAGGTTAAGCTAAATATAATGTAGAAAGCGATGGCAGGTGAGGACGCTGAAACCACAAAGAGCAGGACCCCCCCCCCAGGAATTATAAAGAGCCATGGTCAGCCACAAGGTTTTGTCTTCTTTTTGGACGAGACACTCACATGCTGAGACTCTGAAAAAAGTTGACACATGGATTTTATCCCGATGATTTTGTCTGCAATAAAGCGGTTCATGGTGGGTTTCCTCCCACAGTCCAAAGACATGCGGTCAAGTGGCTACTCTAAATTGCCCATGTGTGTGAATGGTTTTTCGTCTCTGTGCTAGCCTGCCTGTCCAGGGTGTACCCCACTTTGTGCCAAAAGTCAGCTGAAATTGGCTCCAGTTTCCTTGTAATGGATAAGCGGCATAGAAAATGAATGAATGAGTAGTACCAAGAAGGACTCAGAAGAAGAAGTTCTTCAATTGTTTATTAAGCAGTGCCTTAGAAATTATTTAATTCAGTTTAATTACTTATTTGTTGATTGCTAGAGAATGAATTAAATGAAAGGTTAAGAGGTTTTTATTAAGAGGATACCAGGCATGAAAAAGTAGACCTTTTACTTACCGCCGCACTAGCTCTCCGTGTAGCAAGATTCAGTGTTAGTGATCCCTTTGAAACCAATCTTGAACTTTTTCTTCATTCCCATGTCACATGTGGAAGCTTTGAACGAAATACGCCTCATCTGTTCTTTCCGTCACAGCCGGCCGTGAGATGGTTCGGATCCATTACATGCGAAAGAACCATACAAAAAATGGAACGGATCGGTCGTAAGAATTTAAAATACAGTTATTTTGACAAGATATCTTCGATTTCATGTTCCAGTTTAAGATCTATGGCCTAGAATCCGCTTGTTGCAGATTGTTGTGGATTGTTTTGGGAATATAGCTACCATCAAAATAACCCATATATAGCTAGCTATAGGAAATAGGCCAAGGAAAATGGCAGCTCGCTATTTGGCGCAGAGGATCGTTGGAAGGGTGAGTCTGCCCCTTTAACGTCTATCTATACAGTCTGAATCAGCCATCCAAGAACAGTTAGAAATCAGGGAGCGTAAAACCACATGACTTTCTTCCTCTTTATTATTAATATTTAGAGGTTTAGGTGATCCCAGAAGTGTGGCTCTCTCAAATCATTTTACCCATCTCCCCTGTCTAATTATCCAAATTTTCCATCCAGTGCATGACCCCGAGTGGCCTCTGGGGTTTAATTAGCAGTAAAGCTCCTGGCTCTGATGGTGAGATCAGCTGAATGATGAAGCTTTCAAATGCCTGCACCGGAGCTGCTCAAATCCTCTGTTTTATTAAGAATTTATGCTTTATTCATATCACGTATTGGCCTTGTATTTCTGGGGTTTAAAAGTCAACAAGTGTTTGAAAATTTTTACTGTTAATCTCACTCTTTTTTTTTTAATGCAATTTAATGTAATGTAATTGAATGTAAATTTAATACGGTGAACAGAATTCGATGTTGGTTTTTATCTGCTGCTCGTTAAGACGTTTGGGAGTAAGCATGTGCACTGTAGCTCCTCATTAGTACCACTTTCTGTCTGTAATTCAAAGATTAATTTATCAACTAAGAATAGCTTTAATGTGAGAAAAAAAATATCAGCTTGTCCCCTGTGATGGTTGCTGTTCGTATAATAAGTCTTCGGCTACGTGTTGCACGTGACAAAGTCTTAACTGAGTAATAAACATGGATCCGGCTTTGTGCTCTGGTTAGTTTGCTGCTGGAGAAAAAAGAGATGGAACCAGTGATAGAGAGACGGTAAAGACATGGTAAATGATCTTGTAGCTTTTGCCTCTTTTGTATCCATGAGGGATTGTGTTAAAATACAGCACATGGTACTTGTTAACAGCAAAGCATGTGCAAGATGCACACAGTTTCTTCTCATTCGTTTGCTATTTGTTAATTGCTGATTAGTTTTCTGTCTCGTTTCTCTCTGCTTCTCTTCCGGGATGCTGTGTGTGATTCACATCTGTTTTGACACCCATTTATCAGGTAAGTGTGCTTTATTAAGTTCTGGTTCATTTACAGAAATGCACGTAGGGAATAAGGAGAGTTGGGGTTGCCTTACAATAATCACATGACTCACAGATGCAATTTACACTTTCTTTGCATTGTATTTTTTCACATGTATTTTTGTTTTGTCATTTTTGACCTTTCACATCTGATTTTTTTCACAAGATTAGTTCATGTTTTCTCCATACTGACAAAAATCTGATTTTTTTTACCCGATTCATTTTTCAAATAAATATTTTTCTTTTGTTTCATTTATTTTTATATGCGATTTAATTCCATATCTTATGTTTGTACATATTATTATTATCATATGCTATTTTTATGCTTCATTTATTTTCACATCAGATTTTTTTTTTTTTTTTTTTTTTTTTGAACAATTCGTTCATCTTCACATATGATCTTTACACAATTGTTTATTTTCAAAAGTAAAAAATTAGAGGTCACGTGAATTGTATGTCATTTTTCGGTAAGGGTTCAGATGATGGGATCATCTGCAGCCTGCTCTATTCCAAACATTCCAAAATTTCACACACGCCAACACCAAACACCATTCAAAGAAAGCACAATCCAATTTTTCCTCAAAGCTCCAGTCATGGTCTGTTATGACAGGACGTTTCACAAAGATCAGTAAAAATGTTGAGCTTAGATGTTTCTTCTACAGTGGGAATGAGAAAAGCGAGTGCATGTTTGGAGTTGGAGATTATTCAGAATTAACAGTATTTTTGTTTGTGATGTGCTCAGAAGTACGTAGTTTAACTTGGCAGTTAAATGAATCACTTTGCATTTCGGAGGTTCAGGTTGCTAGAAGCCCTGTAATGCTGCTGAAATCATTGGAACGAAATGAGATATTGGATTTTTAAGCAGTGAAAGAGCTCAAACAGAACATACTGGCTGGAGCCAAGCTGGAACGTTTCATGAATGTTTGCTATGCCGACTGGTTGAAAACATCAAATCAGTTAATGTATTCCCTGAGAGAAAATGCACAGCTTTGTGGAGGACACTGTTTTGTCTCTGTATTGTGTCCCCTTTTCCCATGACGAGTCCCTGGATTCACTCATAAAAGCCAAATTCATTGAGAAACAGATCACAGAAGAGTGATCGCTGAGAAATGTAAAAGCTTTGCTCAAATGATTCCGGTTATCCAGTACAAGCTTTTAAAGCATTTTGTGAATTTCTAAATTCCGTTGTGCTTTTCTGGTACGAAATTTTACCAGTGCATTACTTGTCCATCAAGCATCACAAAATTCTGATCAGTTAAACAGGCAGCTCACTTAAAACTTTCATTGTTATGGCAGAATATGTTCTAAATGTAAAACAACATCAGCTCTTTGGAACAATATTAAGTTGAATATAAGATGTATTAGTAAACTACAACAAAGTAAAAAAAAACAACAGCAAACATTTATTCTTTTTATAAATTGAAAATGTTGATGCCTAGGTAGAAGAAATTAGAAGAATAACGGACCAAAAAAAAAAGTGTATTTTCGAACAGAAAAGCATTCGTCCTATCATCGGGAGATCGCAAGTTTGAATCCGACGCGATGCTACAGCTTTCTGTTGCCAGAAAGCAAAATTTTACTTGCTCTCTGGGTGGGAGGGGCTTTCTATCTGTCTCCTGTCGATCACAGTGACACTAGCCAATCATAGGAGCCTGTGAACTCATGTACCTGCAGGAAGGCTTACATCACATTCCCCTGAGCGTATTCCGCTGCCCTGTGACACAATATGAACACGTTCGAAAACATGCCGAGGTTGGCTTCATGTGTCTTGGAGAGAAAAATTGGGATTTTTTTTTTTTTTCAAATATGCTTATAATACACAGATACACTTCCATTGTATTAGCTTGTATTGCGTGTCTCATCAGTCTGACTGAGCCGTCGTGTGAGAGATGTGCTGGTGCCCAGGAGAGTGTCTTCCTTCAGCCAGGCACATTAAAGATTTCAGAGATTTAGGCTCTGAGGTGTCTCTCTTCAAAAACAGTTATAGAGCAGCTAAAACTGCACACTTAATCAGAGCACATTACGGAGGATTACAGGAGCCTGAATCACCAAAGTGTCACTTAGCCTGTTAATTACATGAGGCCAACACAGCGGAGCGAACCCTCGCGGATATGTGTTAGATCAGCTGTTGATTGATGCTACACATGAGCTCATCACTTTACATTGTGCCACTTCCTGTTAAAGTTAGAACAGATGCCAAAAGTCATCAAAATACAAAAGAGTCTAAGGATGCAAAAGGTGAAATCATTCAATGTTAGCTACAGCTGAGCTGTACATTTATTATAGCCTTAAAACAGAATGAAGAAAAACAAAGAAATCTATTGTATTAGACAAGAGAACTTATCAAATTAAAGAACAAATTGGCATTATTTATTTAATTCAGCAAGTCACAATAGTGAATTAAAAGCACAATATAACAGATTGTATCCCACTATATATAAAATTATAGGATGTGCTGGATCAAGTGTTATTTTATAAGCTTTCTATTCATGCAGCAATATTATTGGCCATATATTAGACTCCTATTATATGTTTATTTCAGTGCCAATTTCTTAATCATATGTCATAATATTAAATGTAAAAAAAACACTGTTTCCTTCTTCATTTTCTATCCCCTGTTTATTTATTTACTTGTTTATTTATTGGGTTGCAAGGTTTAAAAGTGTCTACTTGGTGTTTCTTTGCTGTTGAAAAATCCTGTCTCAGAACCCAGAAAATCAATTTAAGCACATGTGTGTAACCTGTCTGTCTCTGAATGCATGTAACTTTCCCTGTGTAAATACTAATGCCACTTTAGGACTTAATTCACCAACTGATCGATGTGAAATGATGTCCAAATGTTCTTGTTTTTTGTTTTGTGTTTTAAATCAGATTTACCATGTGGGCTTGTCCTTTATATTGTTAGGAATTTGTGTATTGGTATTCGTTTCCTGTCACTATGCCTCAATAATGACATTAGTTCTGCTGCTCTGTAGGTTACCAAGTTGATGCATCCAGTATTCAGCAACGCAGCACATCAAATGCATGAGAAATCACATGTTTTGCTTAGCAGCATCTCAAACACTGATCCTACAATAGTACCTGCGTGTTCTGTGTTCTGCATGGCAACAGCCACTAAAAGCAAAGATGTGCAGCTTTCTGTAACTCAGAGGGTCTGACATTTAACTACTGAGTCGAATCAGGAACGGTGCAGCTTTGCGGCTTCTCATTAACCAGGGTTAGACCAGCATAATGTGGAACTGATAATATATATGGTTGATAACTAAAGACAACACAAGATTATCTGTTTATCTCCTATTCTCCAATTTTTCCCCATGTGAATTTTTGAGACTTTGAAATGATAAATTAGATTCATCTGAATGGAAAGATGTATCCATCTTAATAAGTATGCATCATTCATTCCTTCAGTTTCAGTAACTGCTTTAGCCTCGTGAAGGTAGCAATTGATTCTGAGCTTATAACTAGCATGAAGCAGGAGTAAAGCAGGAATAGCAGCCACAGCAATGCTACTCACTCTATCATCGTGCTTCCCATATGTAATTTCATTCAATTTTATTTGTGTTTTTAACCTTTGTCACAAAGGAGCTTTTCAAGCTATTCATCTAGATCCCGAATAGGCAAGCCAGTGAGGACAGAGTGTGTATATGTGAGCCATAACATTAAAATCACTGACAGCTGAAGTGAATAACAATGATTACGATAGTATCTGTCAAGGAGTGGGATATATTAGGCAGCAATTGAACAGACAGTGAAATGGAGGATGAACGGAAGGTGGATGGTGACAAGCCAACAAACAAACCTGAGCTGACTGAATTTTTGCACCAGGAGTGGCATAAACCCAACAGCAACATGAAAGACTGGTGGAGCGCATGCCAAGACGCATGAAAGCTGTGACTAAATGTCAAGGTTATGTCACCAAATATTGATTTCTAACCCCTTAGTAAGTTCACACGTTAGTATTGTGTTGTTTAAAATTGAATACGGCCTTTATTTCTATGCATAATTCCAGATCTGAAAACACTGCATCTTTTTTGTTATTTTGACCAGTTGTAATTTTCTACTATTAAATGCTCAAAGTGATAATATTCTTATGTGAAATTTGGCTTAAGACAAACCTAGCAGACAACACAGTCCAGCTCAGCTGTAATTTGATATTGGTCTTTGGTTATTAGACTTTTCACGAGAGATGATTGATGATTGGATCCTACTCCAGGCTGTCTCTAAGTGTTAATGTATGTGTGAGTGAATGAATTCCACATTCCCATCTCAGTATATATGTATCATAAATATACTGTACATATTAAGGTTTGAAAAAGCCTCTCAGTGACAGGTTATATATATATATAATATATGTTTATATACTCTAAGTGTTTAATTGTATAATATGCAAATATTAAAGAGCTTTGCAAGATTGCTGTGTGCAAAAATGTAAATTTACCCAATTAAATAACTGAAGGAATTTACATATTTAATTTTCTCTGTTAAGAATGGAAAGCAGATCAGCATAATTGAGGGAAATTACTCTAAAGGGGTCAAACTCTTCTAAGGAAAGTCATCCAACCTGTCATGACCCTATTAATAATATATTCAGCTCTTCAAGTGCCAACTGCAACACACAGATACACAACCACTCACAGCCTGGAGCTAAAGAGAAATGTACACACAAACACAATACTACATACAGATGTCCCCAGTAACACAGATGATCTGGATCTGTCTTGCAGTAGCTCAGGAACAAACTGTCCATACTGAATAAAACATGACGATACTATAAGGAAACTCAGCACTTCCTTTCACATAGACACATGATATGGTCATAAGTTTGTGCACCTGACCATCACACCCATACTTTTAAACATCCCATTCCACTAGATTTACGAATGTTGCTGTTGGGATTTGCCTATTCAGCCACAGGAAGACCTGGTATGCAGTTGGCATTCCAGGTCATCCGAAAGGTGTTCAGTGCAAACAGAACATAGTTGTAGCATCCAAACCACATTTTCTTTACACTCTGCCTTTTATTAAACTTGAAAAGAGAACCAGCCAATAGAATGCCCACTGCTCAGGCATAGCACAATGATTGCAGCACAACAGAACAATGCTAAATCAGTGCACACATGAAGAGTGTGCAGATATAACATTCCTCCCCCAGCAGGATTTCATACAAATGTTGGCATGGATGAGGGTGAGGCAGGTCACGGGGATACATGAGACTGAGGCTGAGCAGGCCAAGGTGGGGAGACACAAGGCTGAGGTGGCTGAGGCAAAGGAATGTCTGGGACCGGTATAGGGGCTGCCTAAGGCACCAGGGTGTTATGCCATGCAGAGGGTATGGCTTGGGTTATGTAACCAGCTGGGTGTAATGATGCTGGCACATTTCAGAGGTTACTGCAGTGCCACCTAGTGTCATTGGTAAGGAGGTAGGTGGCTAATCCCAGCTGACGGCACTCTGGCTCATTTTGACTGGTCAAATTGTTGCTTCACCTGCCGTTGCTGGCAGGTGACTGAAACCCTGACACCAGAGGGTGGTGCCTGGGTTGTAAAGGGGTGGAGCTTGTCAAGGGGCAGGTTGAGCTCCCAGCCCAGCATAAGATAGACTGGAGACAAGCCTGTGGTCGATTGCTGTGTGGTAGTGTTGTAATACTGGAGTACTGGAAATCAATTCTACTAGATCTTGAACAGGTCTCAGACTAGAGCAGCATGGGTTGGACTAGTAATTTTAGAGGGAGACTGTTATGACAATAACACACTTTATACATCATTATAATCATTATACACTTAAAAAAATAAAAAATAAAATTAATCCATTAATTATACATTTTGACCACTGGGGCAAGCAGCTGTAATCTGTATGCAGTGTGTGCACATTTTGTTTAATGATTTTCTTCATTTTTAATATTCTATGTTGAAAAAAATATTTGACAACAGCAGATCATGCCTTTGGATTTTTATTTTATTGAATAATTTGTTTGAAAAGGAAAGGCATTCTTTTTGCTGGCTCCACTCTGTCCACTTACAACGTTTTGACACAAATACATTTGAAAGTCGATAATTGTTGTTATTGCATGACAAAAATTTGTGGTACATAATCGTGATGTTGAAAATGTTGGAGTTAGCCAGGTTTAGCTTAACTTGTATGTTAGCAAGCCAATAAGTAGCATTTCTTTTGTTAAATGAGTAATAGAAAACAATAGAACAAGAGAACAAGTGAACTGTTCTAGCAGCGAAGATTCTGCTAAGAGCAGCATGTGCACCGAGTCTGCTAATGTTAGTGCAAGACACAGAAAGAACTTAAAATAGGCAAGAATACTATTTTATTTTATTCTGATCTGCCTTTTTGATTTACTGTCACAGGTTGGTCATGTGATTGCATGTACTCCCCTACAGAAATTTCACATTTGAATAATAATGGGGTGAGGGTAAATAAGTCTATTTAAATCCAGGGTCTTGAAAACTGACCTTTTTTTTTTAGGTCTCACTATCAACTAGGTCTCGACTGCCCCGGAGTCTTGGTCTTGGTCCTTTTAAGGTCTTGATCTTGACTTGAACTGGATATAAGTGGTCTCGTCCCCATCACCACTTTTCTGGCCCTGCATTTCAACAGAGTGTGACATGTGATAGCCTGTGAGAAGGAACACCCCTGGGCCAGGTGTGCTCTGTAGCCACTTTTCAGTGACTGGTGAAAGCACTCAGTGCTGCCATTGGCCTAGAGGTGAAAATATGCAGTATGTAAATGACGGATTTACCTTGCTTTCAAGATAAGTAGTTAACCCTGCAGAGATAAGTTGAGGACCATTGTCGGTGGTGATGCGTTTTGGGAGGGCCCAGCTGGTGGAGAGAGTCCAGGAAGTCAATGATGACCTGAGAGGTCACAGAATTGGTAGTGGTGAGTTCTGGCCAATTGGAATGCAGGTCATAAGCAACCACCAAGAAGCATTTGTGGGGAGGAATCCCATGGCTCTAATCACAGATAACCAGGTGATCCCAAGGCTGAGATGGCCAGGCAAGGAGTTTCAGGGATGTAGGAGTCTGGTGGCCAGCCTTGCCACTCATGAGACAAGCAGCACAGTCCTTGAACATGGCCCCAATGCCCCTGATGTCCCTGGCCATCACACCAAGTCTCAGTAGCTCTGTATTGGCTTCACAATGCCCAGGTTGCCCTCACGTGCTGTGGTCAAAATACATGCACACAGAGCATTAGGGACCACTGTACAAAGCCTGCATGCCACCCAGGTGTCATTCCAGCAAGACAGCTCCTGTTTGACTTGGGAAAATGCAACCAGCTCCTCAGGCACCTTGGGAGGTCAGTCATTCTGGATATGAGTTTAGAGAGAACAGGATCCTGTTTGGGGGCTTACTTGAGCTTCTCCAGAGAGACAATGACCTGGAGGGGCATGTGTAACAATGTCCTCTTCTACACAGTCAGTGCAGATGACACCTTTAACGCCTCATGCTCACCCACTGAGTACCACTGCTCAGTCTGATTAAGGGCACAGGAGTTGTACCTCATTATGGTTGTTAAAACCTATTGAGTTGCTCTTCATGGATCTCAGTGGTGGACCTGTGTATGACAACATCATCCAGATATATAGCCATGCCCACTATGCCAGCCATCATAAAGACCATGACCTTCTGGAAGCAGCTGGGGCAGAGTTAAGGCATACAGCATACAGGTGTATTGAAACACTCTAGCATGTTTCATAACAGCTGTGAGGTTTCTGTTGCTGGGATGGAGAGGCACCTGTAAATATCCTTGTCTGAAGTCGAGTTTGGAAAACACTGTAGAGCCATGGAACTGAGCTGTGAGTTCTTTTGAGGTTGGCAGTGAGAATCACTGCCTTATTAACTGTACATAGATTGACACAGACACGCACAGCCCCCAACTTCTTCCTAGTCACTACCAGGTGTGAGACCCAATGCAAAGCGTCCACTGACTCAATGATGCCAGCATCCAGCAACTGCTGCAGCTCAATTGAGACCCCATTATGGAGAGCCATGATTCAGTGCAGTGGCTGGATGGTGGGCATAATGAAAGGGCCTCGGCCTGCAAAGCATGATGAAGACTTTTGCTGCCAAGGCTACAGTCAAACTTGTCAAAATAGACAGTGATAAATAATCTGGTTCAAGGAAAAGAGTCTCACACACTTTTGTGTTGTTGGTATGCATCCTGCAGTGCACTGAACATGCACAAGCTCACCAACCCCTATAAATTAGCCAAACCATTCCAATACCCATCACTCAGGCATAACACGATGATCTCAGTACAATAGAACAATGCAAACTTAATGCATCACAATAGAGAATCGCTAACTCAATGCATCCCTAAAGACCCAGCAAGCAAACATAACAAGATACGTACAGCGAATGTGAAAAGTCTACACACTCCTCTTAAAATTGCAGGGTTTTGTGATGTAAAAAATTAAACCAGCATAAATTATTTTACATCTTTTTCCTTTTTTAATGTGATATAGAGTATCAACCAACAAAAAGTAAAACTGAATAGAAACATCTTAGGGGAAAAAGAACAAACGTACAATAGCCTGGTTGTATAATTTTGCACACTCCTTATCTAATCATTAGTGACCAACTTAACCAATTAACCAACTAACAACTAACATAACCAACTTAGAACCTCTCAATTTTGCAATTTTATTCCATTCTTTCTTAGAAAAATGTTCTTGATCTATTAAAATGCAAGGCGCTCTCCTGTTCACAGCCCTCTTCAAGCCATTTCACAAGGTTATGATAGAAATTGGTTCTGGGCTTTGAATGGGCCATTCCAAAACACTGATCATCTTTTTCTGAAGTAATTCCTTTTGGATTTGTGCTTTGGGCTATTATGGACTGGAAGGTGAAGTGCGGGCGGCACGGTGGTGCAGTGGTTAGCACTGTCGCCTCACAGCAAGAAGGTCCTGGGTTCGATCCAGGATGCCTTTCTGTGTGGAGTTTGCATGTTCTCCCCCTGCATGTGTGGGTTTCCTCCGGGTGCTCCGGTTTCCTCCCACAGTCCAAAGACATGCAGATTAGGTCAACTGGCTA
>JAQQZR010000037.1:3387576-3397686 GCA_030068235.1 Notoglanidium macrostoma | reverse complement strand
GGCGACCTGCCCAGGGTGTACCCCGCCTCTCACCCCAAGATGCTGGGATTGGCTCCAGCTTCCCCGCGACCCAGATGCATAAAGCGGTATAGATAATGGATGGATGGAAGGTGAAGTGCTTCTTCATCTTCAGCTGTCTAACAGAGGCCCGCAGGTTTTAGCATTTGGAGCTATCCATGATTCCGTCTACTACTATAACATGATGATACCGTTTCCATGCTTCATTGTGGGTATGGTAGAATTGTGCAAAATAAATATTCTACCGTGGTCTCATGGTCCCATGGTTTGGGATGATTTAGGATTTATTTATTTTTTTCTGAGAAAGCTCTTCCTTCTAGCCACCCCATATCCCAGACATGTTAGGAATGTGAGAGATTGCTGTCACATGCCGGGAGTGACCAGTACTTGCCAAATATTCTTGCAGCCCCTTTAATATTGCTGAAGGTCTCTTAGCAGACTGTTTCTTTTTTAGCCTTTTGTCAATTTTGGAGGGACATTCTATTCTCAATAATGCCACTGTCATGCCCCATTTTCTCCATTTGTTGATGATGGCATCTTGGCTTTCCATGGTGAATTAAATTTTTTTGGAAATACTTTTGTACTTGTCTCCTGATCAATAAATGTTATCTACGAGACAATGGCTCCAGCAGTCAGATTAATCCAAGAAGATATCAAGAAAATCCTACAGAAACAACTGGTCTTTATTTGGGGTTAATCAAAATTACTTCACTGGTGACAGGTGTATGCTAATTACATTTGAGCATGAGTTTGAATGTAATCGGTTAATTCTGAGCACAGTCACATGTACCATTATAAAAGGGTGTACACACTTATGCAACCTGGTTATTGTAACTTTTTTCTTTTTTTTTTTTTGTTTTTACTTGAATGTTGCTGGTTGCTGTATCACATTAAAGGTAAAAACAGATTTGACCTGATTTATCTTGGTTTGATTTTTTTATATCTGAAAAAATCTACCATTTTAACAGGGGTGTAACAGAGGCATGTATATCCACTGTGCATGCAAAAGAGACAATATGGTGGGTTTTTCCAACCTGTTACATGTATTTATCTTTTGTACCAATGGGCCTCATTGACATTTATATCACAGACATCTATGTCATTCTATAAGGGTAAATTACTCTATTGAACTTTTAATGATATTAACAAGGAGATCTCGGGACTGAATTTTATTAGAATAGATCTTGGAGTCTTTTCCTTTCCCCATCCTCTTTCTCTTTCTCAGTCTTCAATCTTGAACTAGTAGTAAAGAAATAGGTTGCCCCTCAGTTAATCCTCCTCCTACTGAAAGCTGTCTATTGTTATGAGCCAAGCGTTGCTTTAGCTGTAGCTGTGAGTGCATTAATGATGAGTCTGTGAGCTGTATAGTGCTGCCAAGACCAGCTCGAGCGCTGTGTAATAGTACATCACACACATCCACGATAATTGACAATTATTGAATTAGAGCAGAGTGAGTAAGAGCCTGGCATTCAGGTTTAAGGTCGACTGGGATGCTATGTAATTACACACAGAGACATGAACACACACATAGCATTGCATAGAGCGCTTAGTACTAGACAGATTCAGTTACATAGTCTGAAATAGTATGTATTTTACAGAGGAAGGATACCAATAGTTATCTGTGGTGTTGTGTAGAGGAGTTAATCACCTATTGATTATTCATTCAGTCTGATATTTGACTGTTGGTAACATTTGTAGGTTTTTCTTTATTTTGACTATTTTTAACATTGTAGAACAATGCTGAAGACATCAAAACCATGAACTAGCATATGGAGCATATATGTAATTATGTGGTAAACAAAAAGTATTAAAAAAGCCAAGTATGTTTCATATTTTAGATCATTTAAAGTAGCCACCGTTGATCTTGATGACTCTAATGGCATTATCTTAACCAGCTTCGTGAGGTAGTCCCATGGAATGCTTTTCAGTCAACAGATGTGCCTTGTCAAAAGTTACTCAGTGGAATTTCTTGCCTTCTTAATGTGTTTGAGATCATCAGACAGTAAATAGTAAATAATAAAAATACAATACAGCCCTATTCAACAACTCTGGTAATCCATATTATGTCAAAACTGCACAGCTAAGTAAAGAGAAACAACAGTCCATCATTAAGACATAAAGTCTTAACTAATAAAAGTACTTTTTTAAGTAATAAAAATGAAGAAATACGTTGAATTAGAAGACATGTCCAAATTTTTAACAGGTACTGTATATTAATGATGCAAATGCATAATTTTAATAAAAGACGCATAGTTTTAATATGGATAAAGTCACTGCGCACCCAAGATGTAAATCAGCATAATTTTACTGTATTAATATGCATTAAATAATCTATATCTATAGGTCTATCTGAAAAATCAGGAATAAAATCCTTTCCAATTTTTCCAATCATTCTAGTTAATATTCCATACTGTGTCACTGCCACTATTTAAAGAGTTTCTTCACACTGGAGCCCAGATGCAGACACTCAATATTGGATCAATCACAGCACTAATTTACCAATTAGGCTCATTAGGCTTTATAAATAAACGCACAACTTCCCATCCTCCCCTCTCTAGGGATCTACGCTCCGCTCTCAGATAAGCAGACCTACAAATCAGCCTTTAATTAACATGCTGTAAAGATTTACATTTGAAATTTATTTTCAAAGTTAATTATCTAATATTCCCTGAATGAGACATAAAATGGCAGATGGTGACGATCCGTTCCAAATATTTAAGTGAACCTTACTTACACTGCTAATGTTGTTCATGCTAAAAGTAAAGTCTTATGTTTTGTAGCTTTGTGTGTTTGTGTGTGTGTTTGTGAGTGGCTGGTGGTGCCTTTCGTCTCCTGAGGAAGCATTTCAGTCAGTGAGCTGTCACATCAAGCTCGCTTTGCACTGCTGCGTTAGACATCTTTTGAGATCAAATGCCCTCAGAGCTCTCAATCACACAGCATAAAAAGTCGGGAATATTTTATCCTGCAAAACTTCACTCACTTTCAAGGGACCAAAAGGAAGAATGATGTGTTTTTGTGGTAAAAGAAAATTTCAGGTTTTTGTGGCACTGCACAGGTCCAGTGGAGATTTCAATTTTCAAACAACCCGTAGACGTGGTTCGGTATGACCCAGATCACATTTGCATGAATCTTTTTTTAATCCCAGATGAAGCTGAACCTGCATCAGGAAACATAACTTTACGATGCTCGATTCAAATACTTGAATGCAAATTTATATCTTTCAATCATTGCTATTGACAAGACAGCTATCTCTATCAAGACAGTATACATATATACATATATATATAGTGTGAACGTTGTAGTGCTCCCAGTAGCTATGAAGTCAGTAGGACATTTCTTATTGAGTACCTTCTCCAACCTTCTCCAAGAAGGCTGAGTACACTGAACTGCTGTTTGATATATATGTTCAAAACACCAGTAAGTCTTCTTTCATGTGACTCAAAATGTCAAGGAGGCAAATCTCCTTTAATTTTAACTGCAAGGTCCTCACCCTCACAAACCACAAATTTCCTGAGGGAACACCAGATTAGGATGAAAACAAGATCAAGACGTTTGTTACAGGCTATATCTAGTCCATACCTTTCCATTGCACTATCATTCAGGTTTTTACACAGCAGCGAAGATACATTTCATGTTCCTAAAGTTGGTTTGCAAGGGTCTAGTGTGTCTATGATCATGATAAGATCACTTTAAAAATTTCGGATTGCCTCAATACCGAATGGATGATGACAGCATTTTCTCAGCTGGAAGGCAGAACTTGCACTGTATTATGATGTTGTTCCATTTTTCAGATTTAAAGACAAAATAATGGTGAAATTGCCACCTAGTGAATGCGTTTTTCTCACCAGAGGCCATGATAATGAACTGCTGACTGTAAGATTAGCTACGATTTCACTCGAGACCAGATTATTTATCAGATAATCTGTCACAGCATGAGAATATTATCAAGTGCTCATGTCGACCAAATGCATGTTGATACTCATTCAATATAAGCATTATATATGAATGGTACTGAATAAACACTCAGACTAACTCAAGGTGATGGTATGTAGCCCGCAACGTTTACTGCTTATCACTTTTTAAGCACTTATCACACTTTTTGCAGCTGTGTGTCTGTATTCCAATCCATGATTTGCTCAAGCTACGAACAGACAAATTCAAAATTAAGATAAAATAAATATTTGCTCCCTGTTTCGCTCACTGAAACTCTCCCATGCATATTTTGCTTGTTATATGAAAAATCATTTTCAGTCTGAGGAATCAACTCCAAATTTGCATTTACCCCTCAGATTTCAATGTCGGACATTAGTGAATCGACTCTTTTGGGGATCGACTTGTGAACCGAAAGCAGGGTCGGAAAATTAGCCTAATTTTTAAAAGCTTTTTAAACCAAAATTTTTACTTTTTTAAGCTAATCGATTCAAATAGCTTTGCTAAAAGCTGCTTAGAAAAACGTAACAAAGTTGTTCTGGACAATTCAAGCAAGAACATCACGCTTCTCCTCATATTCCCACAAACGGATGATAATATTACTCACATTAAAACACAAGTTATGTCATGAGGCCATTGTACTATAAAGAGTTTCCAGACCATAGAAAGTCCTACTGATGTTTCTGCTCTGCCATTTCACTCAAATATGTTTTTATGACGTGACGCAGTGTGTGCTTCAAAACAAACGCAGTTCAACTAATAATGAAAATAATAATCATTTATTATCAATTTTTCATGATTTTGTTGATTAGTTGTTGCAGCCCTTATGCATTTTAAAATTGCAATCCTGTAAATAACCCCCATTTTTTCTAAATGTATCGGTAATCCGATTACAGCTTTTTTTCTGTAACTATAATGGAAAACAGTTGCCTTTTTTTCGTATCCTAATTACGTAACACTGTTCCATGTATTCCGTCACTCCCCAAGGCTGATTTTCATCTTGCAGTTGGGAAGCCCACAAGATGGCTCCATGGTGCCACTTCAGTCTTAACTTGACTGAGTTACATGGTTTGCCAGGTCATCAGGGGGCTAGCAAGTGAACACCACCCTAAAGTCTGGCTCTAGTGGTTCTGGCTCTAACCATATTCCAGGCAGGGATTTTTGTACCTTTAATGGGGTTCTCTCCATCTAACCCCTCCCCTCAGATCTGTTCACGAATGCTCCCAAAGCCCCGAAGTTCACTGAAGTACACAAGTGCACTCTACAAACGGGAACACAGTGTATATGCATAACAAATAATACATCACTAGCAGGTTATACATTCATATAGACAGTACACCTGAATATCTTCACTATGGGTTCAGCAGTAATGAGCACCACTAGAAAGTTTTAGCCTGTCTGTGAAAAAAATGTAGGACTGCTGTCAATGAGAAACACCATCATCCGTGCATCACCGCTATCATCTGCTCAAACACCTTGCAATCTTCTGGCCCTAATGCGGAGCATGAGACTGGATGTGGATCTTAGGTATATGTGACAACATGGTAATATTAGTGTTCTAAATACATGGTAATAGTAGTGTTGTGGTATCTATTCAGTATGGTCCTTTAATACTGTATAATCTATCAGTTTAGCATATATTTTCATAGGATACCATGCAAAATGTGTGTTAAAAGTATTCTACTGGTCTTAACACAGAATGTTGCAGCAGAAATTACTGATTTTTTACAGTGTAGATGGACAGAAAATGAAGCATATGATGAACTAACAGACAGAAAGTGAGGAAGGGGAAAATGGTTATCAGTGCTGAACATCTTGTTCCAGATTTAACAGCATTTTAACATGTCAGAAAACATCAGTTTTGACTTCATGGCTCATGAGCTGATGGAGATGTTCATTGAAATGTCACTGTCACTGCCACAGAAGTAATGACAGGTAATATTACTGTAATCTGAATTTACAGAGGCCGACATCATACTCAATGAATGAAATTCTTCCACTGGCGAAGAAAACTGAGAACAGAAAAAAAACTGTCATATTCCGAATGTCACAAAGATACATGTCAGTTAAACTTTCAATACTTTAACAGTATCACTGAATTATGAGAAAGGGGCTAATGATGGAAATCTGTAGTGACTGCTGATTGATGCTGTGCACATTGAGAAACCATGGCGATAAACATGAACAGACAAATGTGTGCCAAATTGGACGGGAACATTACAGGCCACACAGGAAAAGTGTGGTATTCGAAGTGAGACCTGCAAACAAAACAAAGGGCCGGATCAGATTTTGTTTCCAACACAACTAGCTCAAGTCTTGTGATATAAAATAATGAAAAACATGAAAGCTAATCTTAGTTCATAGCTAATTTTAAGAAAGCACGAGGTTTGTTCTGCTGTGCTTATGTTAAGGCCTTAATTGCTAGTGAACCAAAAAGTAATTTAAGCTACAGCAGATTGATTTATGACGCTAGTGTGATTTGTTCATTGCCGTAATATGAAAGAGTGCTATTATGTATGGAGTGTAACATTAGGATACATCTTTAGGGTAGAAGACAGCATGAGACCACACGCTGAATGAGATTCTTATCTGGGTCAACACTGGAACAAGAGGGGGCATTGACCAGCCCTTATGGCATAATAAATGTTCATGGTGATTTGAGAACCTTCAAAGATTGAGCTTGGAGAAAATTGTGACTATTTTAAGTTTTCCCAGTGTTCTGAACTTCAATCACAGTGGGTGCCTATAGTTTTCTGTGTATAGAAGACCCCCTCTACACATCTGTATGTAGAACATGATGTTGTAGGAGAGGTGAGAGGCCTGCCCTGCTAAAAAATCCAGCATGATCTAACCAGCAACCACCTGCCAAAACATAATCCAAGCTTGTTAAGGTAGTAGACCATCTTTGCCAGCTGATTAGTTATTTTTAACCAGCTTCTTTATTGCTTGACTAATCTGATCAATACATGTTTGAGATTTCTAAATGCCTTCCTGTCGTGTTATTTTCATGCAGCATTAGTAGGAATTATTCAGAAATGGTTTCCTTTCTACCAGGTTCTGCCAAAGATGGTCTACCAGTTTGACCAGCTGGCAGCAGGGTGACTGAGGGTGAGATGAAGGTGTGACTCGTCGGTCTGGATTTTTACCTAATAAATAATATGTTTAAACACTTTGAGTAATATGAGGCCAGTGCCCATGTATATGCTTCTCTCAGCAGGCCTTGCTTTTCTGTATCATGGTCACTAGACAGAAGACAGACTCTCAGTTATAAACTTTTTCACCCGACCAGTGTCCAAAGCTTCAGCCATCTGCTGCGTTCTAAACAATCAATATTTATCCAAGCGGAAAAATATAGACAGGCTATTTAAACTCCATTGTTAATTCTCTATGCATAAATTAGCAAGCTATTTATCTTCACTTTTGCTGTTTGAGTGAAACAACAGTGAGAGCAGATTGTGAGCCCACACAGCAGACCTCAGCTCCTGAACCTTCGGCTGTTCACAAATGGCTCAACGTCTCCGAGTTCATCACTGAATATTAATAGAGGAAAACGCAACATGTTCCAGAGAGCCTTCTCGACCGATTCCTGCAACTAAACTGCACCTCTGATTCACACCAACTGAGTCATGGCAGCTCTGAATCACTGCTTTCTAGAGACATGACACAATCCTTTAGCAAGCACACCAACACACAATATGTCCAGCTCCTTCTGGAGGGTTCAGGAAGACTCGGGCAGATCAAATAGACTTCAGTCTATAAATGATTCTGAGCACAACTGAGCATCTTGGCCTGTGGAGGAAGATCCTTCTGCATAAAAACATCTTTTGAATTTAAACATCTTATTCTAAAGCTCTGCGTTTATAAACTATGTGTGAACTTGAGTGCACTCTGTCCTTTCAGAGGTTCTTCAGCTCTTGCCTTTACTTATATAACGACGATGTCTTTATTCAGTTTGTAAGAATCTACTGTAAAAATGATTTCTGTTTAGCTAAACAGGATTTTTCTATTACTAGCACCAATCCTTTGCTGGAGAGATTCGCTGGAGTCCAGCTGCTTGAAAAACTACATGGATTATTCCTGTATTTCATCTAGAGTGAGACATCAGATTCTCCATCGGCTGGAGTAGATGGACATTTAAATGACTTGATTGACTGCTAGCATATCCTGTTTCCATTTCCCTGCTCCATTTCCAAGGCTGGTAGAAGAACTTATAATCCATCTCACTCAGTAGGATTGGAGTACATCACTGTAGGCTGCCTCAGTGGTGCTCATAGGATTTTAAATTGTGAATGTCTGGCAACCACTCATGCTGAAGACAAGCTGATGTCTGCAAGCACCACTGCAGGAGTGAACGTTAATTGATCAGCACTGAAGAAAAACACGTATGTACTATTTTGTTCCTTCTAGGAGAATTCAGCTGATGGGGAAAAATAGCAGAGAAACCTCTCTCTCTCTCTCTCTCTCTCTCTCTTTGTCCCACTCTCTGTTTTATTCTGTGGGAATGTTTTTTTATATCTTGGTGGGGACCAAATGAATTTTCAGATACTAGGACAGTTTCAATAAACTATTATTAATGGTTGTGTCTTCAAATGGTGGAAACAGGCTTCTAAAGTGACATTCAGCTTTTTAATTCACTGGACGGGTGATAAATTAATCTACTTGCATAGATACAGCCCTGTATTATATGGCATTAGGTGGAAACCCCCCTAAACTGCACATATTTACGTACAATATTCCACAATATTCCACAATGGTCCTGTTAGTTTATAAGATTTTTCTTTTTTTATTTGTTGTTGTTGTTGATTTGGCAAGTAAGCATGTGTTTTAATGTTTATTTGTAACTTCTATGAAAACTCCAAGTCCATAAGTGTTAAATCAACAATGGGAAGTTTGCCTGACTGTATGTTTCTGTCGAATCCAAGGTCTATGAAAATACAAATGCAGTCCTGTGGTGAACCATTTCCTAGTTATGTAATTTTCATGTATAAATATATAAACCTGGCACCTATTTTAATAGCATACCCATCTAATTGCTTTCAACATTTGGCTGAAATTCAGTCTTTATTTTTTATTAATATGAGTGGTTGGCTGGATATAACCTTGCTTCTCCAAAGTTTCTCACTCTCAAAGATTTATGTTATTTATGCTTATTATTGCCAATGTGGCAGTATAACATGACTAAATCTTTTTTTTACTGATTTACAAAGAAATTGACTGATTAACACAATCAGACGTGCAGTTAAAATGCACAACGGTTTGCAGATAAAAGAGTGATTAGTGAGTGTTAACAGTGTGATGCTCAATATGCATCTTATGCATATTGCAATAATTGCAGCTTATTTAAACTTTTATCAGCTTGGACTAGGCCCAGTCTCAACTGTGAAATCCCCCTTCTTTATGTTACAATAGCAGGGCATGGCATATTAGGCATTAGGATGTGACTGTCTTATCATGAACCGCTAATGGCACCGTCATGACCACAGGCTGCTGGCGCCCTTTCTAATAGTGCCTTTTTAATGCAGTAAATGTCCGTGTCATACACTAATGGGAGGATCAGAGGGGGATTCTAAAAAAATATCTTAATCATACCTTTAGTCCATGGCAGCTCATGGCTGACAAACATGGATTGAATTACCATTTATGTATTGACTAAGCACTGTCAATCCATCAGCTAGGCAAAGACAATATCTGTCTCATAGCGAAATGTGCAGATGAGTTCAGAATTGATAATAAGATGGCTTTATGAGCTTTCAGGAACTGTTAGCCATAGTAGCCTTTTTTGAGTGAAACATTAAGCCCTGTGAGAAGTTAGATTTCCTAAAAGCATTGCTTTTAATTGGTTACTGTCTTGTATTATAAAGTTAAAAGAAAACTGCTGGTAGGATTGGTTAAGATTGTATTGGTTGACACATATTTCAATCCATCTAAATGTTAATATAAATATACCATTTCTGCTTTTAGCACATAAGAGTATGTCATGTAAGGAATTAGGTGTGTGCTGGTATAGGAAAATAATCAATGACAGTATGGTGTGATGTGGCCTGACAAAACAGTTATGTTACCATCAAGTTGTTGTTTTCTTTTCTTTTCTTTTCTTTTCTTCAAAAACAGTATATCCTGTAGAATTGTATAGTATTGTAGTATGGCAGCTTGCCAATGATG